>CALSCR010001549.1:11779-37030 GCA_943704495.1 Pigoraptor chileana
GGGGGTGTGACGTGACACAAATGGTAATAACCGCACTCGCCATACAATTTCCATACACAAATATAGCGATTGTTGAGGAATTTTTTAGTGCAACGCAGTGTGACGTCTTATAACGTCACATCTTCAAATGACGCAGAAGGGCACGTGAGACAATCTTTACAAAACAGACACACACAGCAATGAGTGCTGAGGGCACCCATGCAACACACACACACGCCCACATGGACGCATAAAAGAAATTCAGAGACAGACACGCACGCACGCACGCAGCGCCACACGCCACACGCCACATTGGGTCCGGGTGACAGGGCACGTGAACCGGGTTCACGCCGTGTCACTGCGCACAAAGAGCCCGCCGAGCACCGTCTGGCACTCCGGGATGGCCTTTGCTGCGGCCTCCGAGGTGCATGCCTGTCCAGACACGAGGATGGCGCGCACGTTGTACCGCCCACGCGCAGGGGACACAAACGTCACGTTGTAGCGGCCGTTGCCAAGGTCACGCACTTGGTTCAGAGAGCTGCGGGCGGTCGCGGCAATCGACACAGTTGCCGCCGCCGTCGATTCAAGCATCACGACCCATTGATCGCCGCCGAGAAGACGCGTGCGGCCACAGCTGTGGTTAGATTTACGCAAGAAAGGAAAACAGTGAAAAATAGCGAGGGGTTAGGGTACCAAATTCTATATTCAACCATCCATCGCATGACGACTCGCTCACGAAATGACACACACAGCTCACACAAAAGTGCGGCACAAAAAAACAGCAACCACAAAAACGAGAATTGTGCGCATAAACAAAATACACGCACATACACACACACAGCAACACACACCTGTCCCTGGCCTGAAATAGGAACCACGCCTGCTGAAACTGAAGCGGAGACGAAGCAATGCCAGAGAATGTGGTCCGCCGCCCTCCCGTGGCCACTGCAGACACGAAAAAAGCGGCACGTGATGATGATGATTATGATTATGATGGATGTGAGTGCGTGGTGACCACCTCCACACTGCACAGTGCGCAGGCCAGCGTGATATGGTTCCGCTCCAAAAGTTCCAAAAAGAAAGCAAAGAGAGAAAAAAGAGAGAGAAAAGAGATGTAGGATTCAAGTCAGTGTCATAGGCGCTGTGCCCATGGACTCCACAAGAGAGAGAAAAGAGAGAAAAAGCGAGAGAAAGAGAGAGCACGAGACCACCCACCCGGATTGAAAGAGAAGCTCGAGACCTCTATTCCCTGCGAGTAGAGGGTTCCGGTGGCACCCGTGAAGCCAACAATCGCCGTGCCGTTGGCGAACAGGGGCACGCGCTTCGCCATATCAAAGTCCGTCGTTGCCTTGCGCCCATTCTGCTCAATCGACAGCCGCTTCCCCGGCGCATCGTACGTGATCGTCAGTGTGTTCGTATTAGACGACCCGCTGGTGATCTCAGCCCCGGCGACAGAGTACGTTGTGTACACTGCGGCACTGACGTCACCGTTCGCATACACGTTCATCTCGTTGCAAGCGTAAGAGTCGATCGCAATGGCCATTGAGCGCGCGATCGAATCGTATGCATAGCCAGACGTTGTGCTGCCTCCCGCCTTGCCCAGCGCAGCATATCCCTGGGTGCTTGTCTGCACAACAAACGCAAGGCCCTCACCCCATCCAAAGCTGCCCTTGTTGAAGAAGCGGTAGGTGAAGTTCGCCGTGAACGAGTCATACACCGGCTGCGAATGCAAAGATGTGCGAAGACGACCGCGAGTGAATGAGTGAATGGGCAGCGGGGATGAAAACAGCTGTGAAAGGGCCGGCGCAGAAGGAACAGAGAGAGGAGAGATGGGCACAGTGAGGGAGCGGCACACGCACCAGGGGCTGCCTGAACCACACAGAGCCCGTCTGCGATGAACCAGCCGTAATGGAAAGGGGAAAAAAGAGGCCGCCAGTGCCAGACCCCTTGGCAGCACTGTTGGGCGCGACGGCGGAAAAGGTGAAGGACGATCCTGGAGCATAGCGCAGGGAAGGAGCTGCGTGCACACAGACACACAGACACACAGACACACACATGCAGACACAGACACGAAGACGGGCGCATACAAGCACACAAACGTGTGAGAATGGGCGATGACACAGGATGCATGCAAGCAGTGGAAATTCATCACAGACGCCTCAAAACAAACACACACACACACACACACAGAATGGCGCCATTACCTGCCGTGGCAAACGGGCACTTCGTGTCTGCATACAGCCCGCACGTGTCCGTCCCCGCGAGGCCGTAGTCGTACCAGTCAAACACAATGGATGCCCGGAATCCGCACGTGACCGGCGTGGCGCACGAATCGGCCACCATGCCAATGATGATGACGCCGTTGCGCACATCCGCGCAAATGGAGCCCTTGACAGCGTACTCATCGTACACCCGCGACGCCGCAACTGCGCCGTTCACGTCAAAAGTCAGCTGAATTGTGCCCGTCTCTGCGGTTGCGAGGCTTTCCTTGCCGTCAATGACGCTCGCCCATCCGGTGGTGACGCCCTTGGAAATGGTCGTCACAAAGAACTTGTTTGGCGCGGGATCCGCACACAGCGAGGACGACAGGGAGCACGGCCCGCTCGTGGTGCAGCCGGAGTCACGCACACCATCCGTGTCAACAAGGTTCATGTCGTACTTCATGTAGAGGACGCGCATGGGCCACTGGAGGCTGTTCTTCACCGTCTGCAGGCGCACAGACACAGAATGCATGTGGTGCGCGAGACGACGGTTGAGAGCGAGCGTGCGTTAGGCGTGTTTTGTGTTGTTGTATGTGTGGTTAAGGTGTGCATACAATACACGAAATCGCGTGAGCAACATCGGCAGATTTAAACGTGGAGAATCCGATAAAAGCGAATAAAGTTCACGCAAGACAACACACATACGCACTGCTCACGCGCGCGCGCACACACACGCACACGGCACAAACAGGCAGATAGACACTCCAACATGAACAAAGGCAGACCACATCTAATATCAGCCAACTTGCCTTGACGGCACTGACGGCGATTTTCCCTGATGTGAGCGAACTCCACAGCGACGACCCTGGGTTCACCGAAAATGACTGCACAAACGATGACGATGAGATCTTCTCCGGGAATGTGAAGGGGGTGCGGATTGAGAAGGGTACGCCGGTTGTCTGCGGACGGACAGTGACGTTGAATTCGAGTGGCAGCTGAAGCTCCCAAATGTACCTGTGTGTGGGAGAGACATAGAGTGAGCGAGACGGAGATAAAGATAGAAAGGGATGTGGGATTCAAGTCAGTGTCCTGGGCGCTGTGCCCATGGACTCCACAAGACGAAAGAGAGAGAGAGAGAGAGGAGGAACAGATGTACGATCTAATGGCGCGATGCCAATGGACTTCATAACACTGCAGAGCCACCGAGTCCCCTCCTACCCACGCACCACACAGAGCCCTCCCACCCAGCAAACCATGCACACACTGCACGCACTGCACGGACTCACACACACACATACACACACACATACGGGCATGTATTGCGCATGCTTGTACTCACTTTGAGAGGAGGCCTTCCATCATGGTCTGCGAGTAGGCATCCGTGTACTCGAGGCGCAGTAGGGCTGTAATGTTGTTCACGCCCGGCACGAGCGTCAAATTGCGCACGCTTGCAAACATGACGCCGCGCGAGGGATCTGCACCACCGCCCGCCACCTTCTCAAAGTGCCCATACTTGCCCGTCGCCGAGATGTCCCCGAGGAAGATGTTCGCCGATGTCAGCGGGCTCCTGATGCTGAATGTTATCGACACTTCCATGAATTTCGTCCCAGTATTCGACAGGCGCAGCTGCATTGGCGGGAGAGTACTCGAGGCGGTGCTGTTGGTAGTGCCGCGCACGAAGATATCCTTGCCAGTGTCGCTGAATGCATACGACAGAAAATTCACCTTGGGGTCCCCGCGCACGTGCACCGTCATGTCACTGCCATCATTCACTGCAGACACCGTCGCACGGAGGTCGTCAATGCTCTTGAACGCAAAAGACACGTCAAAGTCAGCCACGACAGAGTCCCGGTCGACGAGGACGGGCGCCACGAGCGTCGCAGTGCCCAGGACAAGCCCATTTGCCTCAACCTCAATGCCCACAGACGACCCCAGGCGGATGCGGATGCCGTTTGTGTTGGGAGTCGATACGCGGAACCGCCCACGCACGCTCGTCGCCGTCGCATTGAACGCGAGCATTTCGCAGTATTCGGGAAGGAAGCACGGGAGCACAACATCCGATCCCACGGTATCCGCGCCAATAATCGACATGCGCAGCAGCTCAAACGACGACAGAACCGTGTCGCTGTCATCACGGCGTCCCCTGGAGTGCGCCGCGCGAGCTTCTCCATCCCCGCTGCCATCCCCTCTGCGATCCCCGCTGCCGTTGCCGTTGCCATTGTTGCCATGATCGAACTCGCCGTCGTCGAGGGGAGGCAGGCCCCGCACCACGCGCAGATCATCCCACAGCTCGGGCGTGCGGAAATCAAGCACGTCCGTCCAAGGATCGGCAGTTTGTTCGTCTGCGTCCACGGGCCACTGTGTGAAGCGAGTCCCGCGGCGGCGCCGGGACGATGGAGGGGGCGGGCGCTTTCCAAGCATCATGGACACGGGTACAAGGATGTTGTCAGCGCGAATGACGCCGGCGGGCGCAATGAGGCCCGTGAGGTTGACGTAGAAGTCGTCCTTCTGCATGACGGCGGCTATGATGTTCTTTGTGTAATTGCCAGTCATGCTCGCATTCACGCGCAGCTTCGAATTCACACCCCCGACAAGGGCACCGAGTATCGACGCACTGCCGAGATTACCGCCAGTCGGGTGTGCGGCAGACAGAACCATGTCGTTCCTGCGTCAATTGGAGAGAGAGCGAGAGAGAAAGAGCGAGATATAAATATATATGTTGGATTCAAGTCAGTGTCTTAGGCGCTATGCCCATGGACTCTACAGCTCCACGAGAGAGAGAGAGATGTAGGATTCAAGTCAGTGTCATAGGCGCTGTGCCCATGGACTCCACACGAGAGAGAGAGAGAGAGAGAGAGATAGATGTAGGATTTAAGTAAGTGCCTTAGCCCATGCCCGCCAATGCAGTTCCCATTGAAGTCAGTGAGAAGACCAAGTCACACACGATGCAAAGACGCATGCGACACAACAATGCCCACGCACCACGCCAGCTTGAAGACGTCACCAAAGCCAAGGTCGAATCGGGCCTCAATGCCAAAGTCAGTGCTGATTGCTGTGGACGACGCGTAAATATCGACCTCGGTGCGGTTCTCCTTGGTCACAAACGCGGTCGACGCACGTGACACCACGCGGGATTTCGTGCCCGTGCCCTTTGAAATATCGGCCAGAATCCTGGGGATCATCTTGGAGAGAAGGTTTCCGTTTGCGTTGCCGTAGATGAGAACGGGGACGGGTGCGGGGCCGCGCATAATCTCATCCGTCACATTCCATAGCAGCTCCCACGACGCCACGGTGATGCCCATCCCCAGCGGCAGCAGATCCTGCTGCGAGCGGAGGTCTACATTCGGCATCACGAGGCCCAGCGTGCGCACGCGCTTCTGCCCGCAATCGGCAACGACGCTCAGCGTGGGCAAAATGACATTGAATCCGATTGTTGCGGGGAGGCTGATGTTCGCGACGACGGCGACGGTGCGGTCCTCCATCGAGAGCAGCCGCACGCTCGACAGCCCAAATCCCCCCGTGGACGAATCGTCCGCCTTCCCCGCGGCAATGTCAGCCTTGGCCTTTGCCGACCGATCAAACAGCGACTTGTCAAACGAAATGGACGATCCGATGGGATGCATTTTCCCGGGTACGCGCGTGCTTGCGACCGTGCCGTTCATGAGAAAGCCCACATTGCTGCCGTCGAGATAGCGCGTGAGCAGCGTGCGGATGAGCGTGCCATTGTCCCGCGCAAATGCTCCCACCCGCACAAAAAAGCGGCTGGGCGCCAGATTCGAACCCACGCTTCCACCGTCCACGAGAATGCGGCTGAACGGCTGGACGAGCGCAGACTCCGACATGGTGATGTTAATGGCGCCCCACACGAGCGTAATGTCCATCGCGCGGTCGCGCAGCTGCATCTCAAACGTACCGTCCGCAGAGACGGGATCCGACACAACCGTCAAGTTAACCGTCGAGTAGTCCGTGACGCCGGCAGCCGAGGCCGCTTCCGTCGCATTGACGCCGCCGGTGCCCGTAGCGACTGCATCCGACCCGCCGCCCAGGCGCACGCTGATGTCATACCCGGCAAGCATGCGCGAGAGGAAGCTTCCGTTTGGGTTGCCCCGCACCTTCACGAGCACCGACCCGTCGTCCATGTAGTCAATTCCCGCACGCACTATTTTCGTGCCGTTCACAATTGTCAGGTCAATCGACACGGGAAAGTCGACATCGTCGCGGCCAAAGGCAATCGGGCGGACGTCAATCGTGGCAATGGGCACGTTGTCGGCGTGGATGTCGAGCACGAGCGCCGGGAGCGACACGTCCACGCCAAAGCGGCTCTCGAGGGTGGCGCGGATCGAGAGAAAGACGGTGTACCATTCCGCCCCTATCATCTCGAGATAGCGCAGAGACAGCCACGATCCGGCCGAGATTGCGCCAGTGTCGTCAATGCCCGTGATGGGTGAGTCGCCGGCCTCGTCCTCCCCCGAGCCAATGCTCGTGCGCGGGGCGTTGAACTCGAGGAACGACGCGCCGTCGCCGTATGTCCCGCGGCACGTGAGCAGCATGTCCTCCTCGTCGTTGTACCGGGTGAGCACGCCTCGGATGCGCTCGCCCTCGCGGTCGTCAGTGATGCGCACGGTGACCCACGTGACCGCCGACTGGTCCGTCAGCCCGCTGAATGTGAGATTGCCGTAGTTGAACCCGCCCGTTTCGAGCGAGAGCGCAAACGGATGCAGCACAAGTCGGAAGCCCAAAAAGTCCCGCGGAATCTCCACATTCAGTTTGGCGGCCATGGCATCGCGATCTGACGTCACGGCGACGCTGACGTTGTAGCGCTTCGATGGGTCGTCATCTGCAGCCGCCCGCTCGCTTATGCGCCGACTGCCACTGCCACTGCCACTTCCAACCCCAAAGGTGAGCCATGCGGGAGCATTCTCCACGACCACGGACGGGGACGGGGACGTTGCCGCAGTCCAGTTTGCCGGCGGATTGAGCGATATGCCAAGCTCGATTCCCGCCAGAATGTCGGTCGCAATGTTGATGCCCTTGACGCCGCGCAGCTTCAGGCGCAGGTGGCGGCCGTCAATGTAGCGGCGAACCTTGGCGAGGGCAACCGACGCATTCGCAATCACAAGGGAGAGGTTGAGGGACAGCTTGGGCTGCTGCATGAGCACAAGCAGCGGCTCCGTATGCACAATCGCCACGCTCTCCGTCCCTATCACAGCCTCAATGCCCAGCCGCGGTATCGGCCCGTGGAAGTTGTAGAAGTCAGTCACGCCGTCCGCGGACACATTGGTCACTGCCGCAAACGAGTTGTTGTAAATGCTTAGAAGCTCAAATCCCTCCAGCGCAAAAAACGGCTTCTCCTCCGCTGCGACACGCACGCCGCGCACGTGATCCCCATGTGCACGAGTGTTAGTATGGATGACGTCATCACCGTCACTGGCCGCTGATTCCGCCAGCACGTCTGCCGCCTGACCGGGGGCGTTTCGAGAGTCCACGTGACCGTCGCTGTCGGCGGGATGGGCAGAGGTCGCAGGCGCGGGTGCGCTGTCCAGGCCGGCACCCGCGAGTGCACGGCGCCACATTTGCATGGCCGGCTTCCCTCCGGTCCACGCCTCAAACGTGTAGTTGAGCGAGAGCCCCGCAAGCACGCGGCGAGCAAAACACATGTCGTTGGCGGTGCCGTTGCGATAACTGCCACGGACCACCGCAGTAATGTTTTTGCCGTCCCAAAAATCCTGGATGAGCATCTGCGCACCCGCCGTCCCGTTTGACTCAATCGACCCCTCGGCGTAAATGTCGGCGCCCCGCCTGTCATACGAAAAGCCCCCCGCGTAGCCATATGCAACGTACGTGCCGTTGTACTCAACCTCAATGAACAGTGTCGGCACTGTCACCGCAAAGGACGTGGTGTTGCTGAGCCACGCGGTTGCGGCCGCGCGCAGCTCGAGCGTCTCGTTTGCCGGCAGTAGCGCGACTGATCTGAATTCACTGCTGCGTTCGTTGGGGTCGGGCACTTTGGGGACGCCGGTCGGGTCGTTGTCGGGCTCGTTTGAGAAGAGGCCCTTGAGGCTGAACTCGGCCGACACGGGCGTCTTGAGGGCGAGCGGAAACAGAAACACGCTCGTGCGCACCGTGATGTCCGCAGTGATCTTGACTGTGATACGCTGGCCGTGCAGCCACCACTGGATCGTCTCCTTCAAGGCCGGCTCGTTGGTGATGTCGAATTTGCCCCCAAACGCAAACGAGTGATTGCCAGCCTTCAGTCGCTGCCCTTTCACCGACGTTGTGCCTAGCTCCACGCCGTCCTGCAACCCAATTGCACAAACACACACACACACACACACACACAGACAATACATATGAAATGGGCGTGAGTGATGCGCCACTGTAATCAAAGCTGACTGCACACATTGATAAAAGCATAGACAATGCATTGGAGGCGGGATGCCGGCGTACTCTTCATGCTAACTTAGAGCGGATGAGCGGCGGTGATCATCAGAGCACACGTGCGCGGTACAGCCAAAGGCGATCCAATCAACTAAGAGACACCCACACTTCGCATGATCTTCGCTATGGCATCGTCGAATCTCGCGTCGACAGTACTGGGGTTGTTGAGGGAGCCCACGAGGTAGAACGGCAGTTTCTGCTCGCAAAGGGACGAGAGCGAGACGAGGTCGCTCGTGAGGCCGGAGTTCTGCATCGGCAGGATGCGCACCACCGCAGACACGTAGTAGAAGAAGATGCCCAGCGTGACCGTCGCAAGCATCACAAACAGCACCTTGCGCTCGTACGACGCATCGATCCACCGGAAGCAGCGCACGCAGCAGCAGTTTCTCCCGGGACGGCACCCGCACGCGCCATTTGGCGCCGTCTCCGCATCGCCTTCAATCTCGCCCGTGCCGTAAAAGTCGGTGTCGGCGTCGGAAATGATGCCGAGTGACATGGAGCTTCCGGTCGACGATAGCTTCTTCAGTGTCGCGCCCTGCGACGGCGCAGAATCCCCGCGAAGCCGACTCATCAGGCCGCTGAGCATCCCCGTCGGTTTCGCCACCATGCCAATGTTTCTGCGGTGCGCGTGCATGTGCAATGTGCGTTGCGTGCCAACACCGTTGGTTGCGTGATACACGAATTGCGGCATAACAGCAGGCTGCACGTGCCAAGACAGAAGCATGCACTAATGAAGAGAGGGCGGCAAAGAGAAGTAGCACGTGACCCACCGCTTCTCCATGCCGGCGTGATGCTCAATGATGCGAGACGTCTGCTCGTTCAGCGAGAGCAGATTGGCCAATCGCGCGTCCTTGTATGCCTCTTTTGGCTCTGTTGCAGAGGGTGTGGCCAGCGAGGCATACCGCGGCTCGCCATCGTCAAAGTCGCCGTCGTCCATGTTGAACATGGGATTGGCGAGCGTACTCACAGCCGTCGCACCCTGCATCACCACCCATGCACAAACACACACACACACACACATACATACATACATGCAAGAAATATTCCAGGTGAGCGCCGATCCAAAAGTGCAAGGACCATGAGCCCAGTATAGTCATTACATCAATCAGCCAACGACACACATACACACACACCTTGTAGATTGGATTGTGCAGGATCGTGTCGTGCACCGGCTGCTCCGCCAGATGGGTCGACAGGTCAGACAGTTTAGAAAAGCGAATAGGCACCTCATACTGCGACGGGAAGAGGGCGTACAGGCGACCGCTGCGGGTCACGGGCGAGTGGTGCGGCCCATTGTTCGACCTGTGCAATTGTTCACGTGCACGGACCCACAGTCGAATGAGTGATTAATCAGCTGTTTGATAAGCGAGCTCACACAAGCACCAAATAATGCTCAGCGAGACGATGCAACACACGAAATTCGCGTATGTTAGTAGCAGCGCCAACACTCAGTCGCAACCAACCGGAACGAGAGAACAAGCCCCGACCCCGTCGGGTCATCGCGGAGGAGATAGTCACCCGAGCGACGGAGGAGCTTCTCGGAGTCTGCCTCAGATAGTTCACCATGATACCACCTACACACACACACACATATATACAATTTCAAAGAAGGATTGCAAGAGTCAGCGCGCTTTATGGCAAATATCCCAACAACACCTGCTTCCAGATCAATTGCGCAATGGTCGGTCTCTAAGAGGTCATCATACCACCACACACCACGTCGACAATGGCAAATTACAATTACACCGCATCATGAGCAACAAAACCCACGCGCAAGACGAGGGACCGTCGCTAATGCGCCCCAGTTCGATCTCGTCCAGCGAGGATGCTGGGCGCCCCGCCATACTTGCGGTGTGCGTGCGCAGCAGACGTCAGTCGCCGCCAAACACAAAAGAGAACGCGCGATGTCAGACGCCCTCGATGGACCAGCGTCCGTTGTACGCGACCTACTCTGCCTGCCGCAAGTGGCTGTGTGTTCGCAGGCGACCGCAACTACCGCGCGAGTGAATTCCTTGGCATGGAAAGAGCGCGACACAGAATTTATCGCATTGCGCAATGAGAAGATGGAGCAAACTGCGCAGGGTGTTGTGCGATCTCTCTCTCCCGCCCCGAGCATAATAGTCCTCACTCAGACACTATAGTGTGTGTCAGTTGTGTGTGTGTGTGTGTGTGTGTGTGTGTGTTTGTGTGTGTGTGTGTGTGTATCAGTCCGTTTGTGACTATTTTGGGGGAGAATTGTGCGCACTCCACCCAAAGGAACCGCGCGTTTTAATTGGACGATTGCTGCAAATGGAGATGAAAAAGGCCCGCAAAAGTCACATTAAAAGCGACGGAAGCACAGGATGCCATCTTATTGGTCCGCTGGCACCCCACTTGTAGGGCACGTGATGTGCGATGTTTTGCAAAACCATCGTTTTTGGACCAGTTGGACCATCGGTTGGATCAAAATAGAATATTATTGATCGAATCTGTGTGAATTAGACAATAAAAGCCCATAAATAGATTCCAGTGACCGACTCCTGCCTGATTGGGACCGTTGTGTGTGCAACTGGTCGCACTGGACACCATCGTTTGTGGACCATCGTTTGTGGACCAGTTGGCCGTCCAATCAGAGCGCTCCATTTGACCCCCAGAACCAAGTGTCCTTGCCCAGAACGCACTTCAAACGTCCAAAGTTTAGTTCTTTTTCATGCCGGATCAGCTTAAGTTTGTGTTCGTATGGTATCACTCATTGTTTATTTATACACTGCAGTTATAATGTCACGTCGGAGTAGCCGTGAGTAATAAAGGCAACCGCATGTCGTTTGGTGTGATTGGACTGCCAACGTCGACCCATGACGCCGGCACTATGACTAAGACAGCAAGCACTATAGAACACTGAAAACATCAGAGAATTGAATGGAAGCTACAAATAAAGCGCAAGAGCAGAGGTAAGTAAGTGCGGGTGACGAACCGCGGGAGAAGCGGTAAGGGAGGAATGCGAGGGATAATGTAGGAGGAGGTACAACATACATCAACACACAAAATGCACGCAAGCGGGGGAAATTGACACACATGGTCAAGAGAGAAGTGCGTGATTGAATGAGAGGACAGCTTGGGCGAGACCAACGGCGGCGACGGATACACAGAGGATTTTCGAGTGACCATAGGGAAAGGAGAAGTGAAGACCACAACGCAGTGCAGGAGTGTGCACGTTTGGAGCGAGTATGTGAGTGAATGAGTGAGAAGGAGAGAGTGTGTGCAAGGAAGGCGCGTATGTGGATAAATGAGCAGGATTAGGAGAGAGAGTATATGAGTGTGAATGGGAAAACGAGAGGGAGAGTGTGTGTGTGCGCGAGGGAGGGAGAAAGGCAAGGAAGTGAGTATGTGTGTGAATGAGTGGGATTAGGCGAGGGAGAGTGTGTGTGCACAATGGACGGTGAAGTAGAGGGAGAGAGTGAGTGCAAGGGAAGGAAAAGGGAGGGTGCAAGGGAGGGTAAGAGAGAGGGAGAGTGTGTGTATGCAAGAGAGGGAGAAGGCGAGGGAGCGAGTGTGCGCGACAGAGGGTGAGAAAAAGAGGTAGTGTGCGTGTACATGGGAGGGTGCGAGAGAGGGAGAGTGTGTATATGCAAGTGGGACAAGGAGAGGATGGTGCTGGGGCGCGAGGGAGGGTGAAGGAGAGGGAGTGTGTGATGCATTGGAGGGAGAGGGAGAGAGTGTGTGTATGCAAGGGAGGGAGAAGGAGAGGGAGAGAGTGTGTATGCAAGGGATGGAGAAGGAGAGGATGAGAGTGTGCGCGTGTGCGCGAGGGAGGGAGGGTGAAGGAGTGTGTATGCATTGGAGGGAGAAGGAGAGAGTGTGTGTATGCAAGGGAGGGAGAAGGAGAGGAATGTGTACAATGGAGGGCGAAAGAGGGAGAGAGTGTACGCAAGGGGGAGAAAGAGATATAGAGAATGGGTGTGCATCGGAGGAGGGAGAGAGCGTATATGCAAGGGAGAGAGAAGGAGCGGGAGAGGGTGTTCGCGAGGGAGGGTGAAGTAGAGCGAGAGTGTCCATGTGCAAGGCAGGGTGAGGAAGAGGGAGATAGTGCGAGGGAGGGGGAGAAGGAGAGGTAGAGAGTGCGTGTGCATGGGAGGGTGAGAGAGAGGGAGAGTGTGTATATGCATGGGAGGGAGAAGGAGAGGGAAAGCGTGCGTATGCATGGGAGGGAGAAGGAGAGAGAAAGTGTGCGTATGTATGGGAGGGAGAAGGAGAGAGAAAGTGTGCGTATGTATGGGAGGGAGAAGGAGAGGGAAAGTGTGAGTATGCGTGGGAGGGAGAAGGAGAGGGAGAGAGTGTGTGCAAGGAGGAGGAGAGGAAAAGTGTGTGTATGGGAGGGAGAAGGAGGGAAAGTGTGCGTATGCATGGGAGGGAGAAAGAGGGGAGAGAGTGTGTGCAAGGAGGAGGGGAGGAGAAGTGTGTGTATGCATGGGAGGGAGAAGGAGAGGGAAAGTGTGTGTATGCATGGGAGGGAGAAGGAGAGGGAAAGTGTGTGTATGCATGGGAGGGAGAAAGAGAGGGAGAGAGTGTGTGCAAGGAGGAGGAGAGGGAAAGTGTATGCATGAGAAGAAGAATGAGAGAGTGTGTGAGTATGCTGGGAGGGAGAAAGAGAGGGAGAGAGTGTGTGCAAGGAGGAGGAGAGGACAAGTGTGTATACATGAGAAGAAGGAGAGAGAGTGTGAGTATGCATGGGAGGGAAAAAGAGAGGTGTGTGTGTATGCATGGGAGGGTGAGAGAGAGGGAAAGTGCGTGTATGCATGGGAGGAGGGAGAGAGTGGGTTGTGTATGCAAGAAAGAAGGAGAGGGAGAAGGCAAGAGTAAGTGCACGCGACGGAGGAGAAGGAGAGGGAGTGCGTGCGAGTGAATGAGTGGGAAAAGGCACGTGAGAGGGGGGAGGGGGGGGGCAAAGGATAGGGAAAGTGTTTGTGCGAGGGAAAGGAGAGGAAGAACGGATAAATGAGTGACATAGAGGGGTGAAAGCGCAAGAATGACGACAACCGAGTCGGTACCAAGGGCAATCGAGTTCGAAGCCGGCAAAATGCGATCGATTAGGAAGACTACATTATGAGCAGACAACAGGGAATATAATGGGCCTCAGGAAACAACAATGCAATGAGGGCTTCAACAATAGTTGCAATTGCACACTGATGCGCAAGTGCCGAAGATTCAACAGAGCGGAAGAATAGGTGCAGTCACGTCTCCATCAGAGAGCGAAAGACAATTGTAGCTGCCTTGGTCGGTGCAAAGTATAGCGACTTTCTCTTCTGTATCGTTTTGATTTGCTTCAGAGACGTTATTAGTTTAACCAGGGGTAGTAGTCCCGACGCTTTCGATTGATGGGAGCATGGGATCCAGCTATTTTAGATTCATTTTGTTCGATGTTACTATTTTTGATTATTCTGAAGTGGTCCACATTCGATGGTCCAACTGGTCCACAAACGATGGTTTTCGCGATGTTTTGCCCGGCACGTGACCTAACACTGTGTCTGCTCTCAGTAATGCCAGGTCATCTCCTGCTGTGAGTGACATATTCATGGTTTCACTAATCGGGGACATTAGTTAAGCCGTACATTCTTTTGGTGCACACATTGTCAGGTGCCGAGGAATTAGCAAGCACAGACACACAATGCCGTGCCTCTGATTGCCTGTTAGGTTGTTACTGTTGAACAGAGACACACTCAGACCAGCTGCCGCGTGGGCGCCATGGCCGTGCGTCGACTGCTGGCGGCAGCAGATGCGCTGCTCGACCCCTTGTTTGCGTGCGCTGAGCGGATGGAGGGCGTTGTCAATGCCTTCGGTCCTTTGCTGGTATCCCTTGTTGCTTTTCTTGTTGTCGGAGTGTTTGTGTTCTTCGTGTCGGTAGTGCTTCCCTTTGCCTTCCGCGATGCACCACACGCGCACACGCCCGCATTTTGGTTTTCGTGCTGGGTGATGGCCAACATCACCTTCAACTACGCCATGGCGACCCTGTCAAGCCCCGGCATTGTCCCGAGGGTGAGATAATTGGGAGCATCAGTACATGATCGTATGCAGCAGTGAATAGGGCAAACCTAATCCCTCCGTTGGTCTGACGCGCGCAGGGTGACTTTAGAAATGGATCGGCGAATATTCCGGTGACCGAGTGCCGGCATTGTGAGTTGTACATTTGTTGTCCTTAGCATAACGCCAAAGACAATAGCTTGAATCGTCATCTCTCTCTTTCTCTGTCGCTCTCTCGCTTGGAGTCGATGGGCCTATGCTCAACACTGACGTCTCGCACTCTCTCTTCCCCTCTCTCTACCTCTCTTGCGAAGTCCATGGGCACAGCGCCTAAGACACTGACTTTGAATCCTATATCTCTTGTGGAGTGAGCAACATCGGTTAATTAGCATCTGCCCTGCTGCTATACTACCCTCATACTCCGCTACAGGCAAGTCGCCGCGGCCACTGCGCGCACACCACTGCAAGGCATGCCGTCGGTGCATACTCAAGATGGATCACCACTGTCGTATCCACTACATTGCTTGCGTTTTTGTGCTTATATTGCATACATCAGCCCATGTGATGTTGAATGTGGTTTCTTAACCGACGCATCGCCTGTCGCCACAGCCTGGATCAACAACTGCGTCGGACACTTCAACCACCGATACTTCATGCTATTTCTCATCTACCTCTGGGGTGGTTGTGTCTACGTCGCTTACAATGTCTACGACCTCTTCTGGCTGTGCATGTCGCCTCACTCATCCGCGTGCAGGGTAAGATCTCCATGCACAGCACACGTGTTGCTCGCATCGGCCCATGACAATTTGAACGATTTCGCAGACAGAATACATGCGAACCACACGCTCACACCACACAATCAAACCTCGATTTCCTTTGCACAGCGCGCCACCGATAGCGAGATTCTGGTGCTTGCGTCGTTTGCCCTTGTCGTCAGCGTGATACTTGGCGTGGGCGTGCTCTTAGGATCTCAGGTGCTGCTTGTCTCTCGGGGACAGACCTCCATCGAAGACCTTGATATGCCCACCGCGCATTCCCAGGTTAGTGGGCCGCAATTTCCTTTCTTTATATATTCTCCTCTGCACAGCTTCTATGTTTACGAGTTCACTGCACATTTATCTTAATCGTGTATCACTCGTAATGCGTGCAGTATGGCGTGGTCCGCCCGTACGACGCTGGCCTTGTTGCGAATTGGAGGGCGTTCTTTGGAGTGCGAAAGCGATGGTAGGCGTGCCGTCTGCTTTGCCCACGAGACACGTTGTTGTTTGTTGGTTTGCAGTGTTCCTTATGATTTATGCCTTCGTTGTGCGTTTGTGTTTGTTGGGTCTGGCTATTGCAGGCATGCAATTTTTATTCTCTTGCCTTGGCCGCGTGATCCGACCGGGGATGGATACCGCTGGCGATCGTTTCAATCGGCAACTTCTGCGCTTGCCTTTGATGTGTGATGTGTGATGTTTGAGGTTTGCTGTTTGATGCGGGCCATCATGTATGAACCACAAAATCACTGACAACCCAGTACTGTCTCCGCCACTAACTTAAGTTTCAAGACTTAGTACTACGTAAAAGCTTGGTTCTCACAGACTACTGGCACGCAACAGTACCGACACAAGAGTCACCAGCCTACTCTGCGCGGATTGGCCAATTTTTAGCCAATCAACGGCGGACTTTGAAATGTGCGCAGCCAATGGAATGACACGCTTTTTTCTTCGATACCCCAAAACACACCCACAAAGACTGTGACATTCACACACACATGCACACACACAGTCACACACACACACAGCGAGTGGTCGATGTTCATGACGTATGGACTTTTAAATCAAACAAAATAGGGCCATCAATTAGAATCGTAACTGCTGTGAAGCCACTTGCGACAACATAACTTTTATTATTTTGAAAATGGGGCACGATGATGAGGCCAACGGACAGGCATCCAAGAAGCGAAAGATGGGTTAGTGTGAGGAGCGCAGCTGTTGCGTTACATTTCACGTGCTTCTAGAAAAGGAAGATCCCTTGACGCAGTTGTGTCTGTCTTGTATGGAATGCAGTCGTGTGTGTCTCGCATCTTTGGTTGGATTTTGGTTGTGTGGTGCCAGTACAGAAGATGTGTGATCTGCGAGTGATGAATGCTGCGAACCCAATCCGCGCGCAGAACACGAGGCCGGTGACGTGCGTCGCCTTCCATACACTCATGAGGAGATAGAGACGATAGCCAACTTTATTCTGTCCAAAACAAAGTATCGCCCCACTATTGGCATTGTGTGCGGGTCTGGTCTCGGAGGACTGGCGGATGAAATTACTGAGCAAGAGTGCCTCGACTATGCTGCGATTCCCAACTTCCCCGTGAGCACAGGTACTTACTAGATTTGTTGCCGTTTCTCTGCTCTCCTGGCACCTCATCCCCTTTACTATGTGATAAGGCATCGCTTCACTTGTGTTTTGAAAATGGGTGAAAATGAGTTGGCGTGTTCTGCGGACTGACTATTTGCTATTATGCGCGCCACCCTTTTGTCACCACCACCCGCTGCACACCAACCGACACGTGCAGTTGCGGGGCATGCGGGGCGGTTTGTGTTTGGGCTGCTCGCGGGTCAGCCGGCGGTCGCCATGCAGGGACGCTTCCACTTCTACGAGGGTTATCCCCTCTGGAAGGTCACCATGCCCGTGCGCGCAATGCACCTGCTCGGCGTGCGCACGCTGATTGTGACGAACGCGGCCGGCGGCCTCAACCACTCGTGGCACGTGGGCGACATCATGGCGATCGAGGACCACATTAGCCTTCCCGGAATGGCAGGAAATAACCCCCTCGTCGGACCAAACGAGGAAAGGTTTGGACTGCGCTTCCCTCCGACGTCCCAGGCGTATCCAAAGGCCCTGCGCCAGATCGCCGCGGATGTTGCGGCATCGCTGGGTATATCGCAGTACATGCGCAGTGGCGTGTATGTGTGCGTGTCGGGACCGTCGTTTGAGACGCCTGCAGAGGCTCGCTTCCTGCGCATGGCCGGCGCGGATGCGGTTGGCATGAGCACGGCCCCGGAGGTTGTCGTGGCTGTGCACTGCGGGATGCGCGTGCTGGGCCTGTCCCTCATCACCAACCTCGTGGTGCAGGACCCGGCATCCACCGAAATTGCAAGCCACGGCGAGGTCCTCGAGACGGGAAGAATGCGCGCGCTCGACATGCAGCGCCTTGTCGCCGGCATTGTCGCACGGATTGCGCCATCGTCTTCTTCCTAAACGACTCCCCTAGTGGCCAGGCGATGTCAGTGAGCCGCACACACAATGCATGCAGGGATGCCTGCTTTGTTGTGCTTGCATGGTCGAGGGTGTGCTTTGCGGACCGCTGGCGTGCCGCAACACGAACAGACCACGGGCACCATGCTCGACTGGGGACTGAGTGGCCAATGCTATCCGTAGCAATAAACACATCGTGATACACGTTGGACTATCCATAGTACGCCCGCGCTCTTGCCCTGTAGCCGTGTAGCCGTGTAGCCGCCGACTCAATGACTGCGATTGCTGTTGACGGGACCGCTTTGCTTATGTACCGCACCATAAGACACAGATTCATTTGAAATACTCGACAAAGGACGCAAAACCGATAATTGCCGGATATTCGCTCTCAATGCACGAGCAGACAGCGATTAGGCAGAGCTTGTGAACTGCCAGTGCGTGGCGCCTATCGCGAGAACCACCGCCTGCCCAGCCCGCCACTGCCGCCGCTTCGCATGAGACGGAGATGCGCACACGTGACCAGACACGCAGAATGTTGAAAAAAGACTCACCAAAACAAGTCACAGCTATACGCGCGCACAATTTCACGTCAGCGAAGTACTTGGAGGTGCAGTTGACTGATGAAGGGAGCATGACGTCACGTTCGTGATCGAAGTGGACTCCTGCTCGGTGGTCGTTCAATAAAAGCATTATATTACAAAGACGAACATATGTCATAAGGGTGAACCTGGAATTTTTAAGGAGAGCATTGTGCAGCCATGACACAACCCATCAGCGTGGCGGGTGACGACGGCGCGGCGCTTGATGCACATGTGTCCGCACTTGTCGCACAGCAGGCCGCCTGTGTGGCGTCGCTCTTCTCCGTTGCAGATGAGCTCGCCGGTCTCTACGCAAGCCATCCGGTCCTTGCAACAGCATATATTGACGTGAGTGCATACACCGTTGCAGATGTGAGTGCATGACGCCACATACCACGGCAGAGTGCAGTTTCCCTCGCGAGTCTGACGAAAGAGCTTCCACTTCAAACAGGAGTTTGTTCGTGAAGGTCGCAGTGACGTCAGCAGTGGCGCAACGGGTGATGATGCCGGCTGCGATGGCGAAAATAATGGGCTGCCATCAGACGTCCCCGCGCGTGTGCTGTGTGTGCGCGACGGCTGCCACGTGTTGGGCCTGCGCCACGCACTCCGGCGGGTGCCTTCCGACTACTACGACTGGGCCCTCGAGCGGCGGCGGTCAGTGCCAGTGCTCACGTGATCGTGAGCTGTGCTGTGTGGCGTTTTAGTGTAGCGTGGTGGAGGTGTAGTGTAGTTGTGTTGTTTTGTGTTGTTTTGTGTTGTTTTGTGTTGTTTTGTGTTGTTTTGTGTTGTTTTGTGTTGTTTTGTGGCAATGTTTGTGCCAATTGCACCCGAGGGAGAGTGCGCAAGTTTGCTCTGCTGACACCGCAATTGTGTTGCTCCTTGCAGCGACGCCCTCAGCGCCCCGTCCGTCCGCCACTTGTGCAAGACAATTGTGATGGAAAATACCTATTCGACGGCGACGGATTGCTCGGGTGGGCTGCGACGTCCGAACTCCTCTTTTATTTGGCCCGTGAATTGGTTTGCGTGTAAGAAAAAACGCAGTGTGACTTGTGGCCTGACACGACATCCACCGACTTGCCCGCAGACCCGACAAACTCAAGATACTACTGCGTAATTGTGCAGGTCAGGAATGGTCCGGGTGCTGTGGCATGGCATGCGCTGTGTTGGCTTGGTGTTGACGTGTTCATGGTTGCTGATTGGGGCGACTGAAAAGTGAATGCGCACGTGTCTCTGTCTGGCAACTCGTTCTAAGTGCGTTTGCTGTTGTTTGTCGCAGTACACCACGCGCCTGAACGCAGAGGACGTACTGCGCTTTGTGCGCGGGCTGAAGAACCCCCAACTGCCCAAGAAGCGCTTTAATTTCCGCCTCTGCGACCCCGCCGTTGCCCTCGCCCTCACCGGTTTCGAGAACGGCGCTGTGTCCCCAATCGGTTCGTGGTCTGGCCACCTGCACATGCATGCTCTCTCACATGGTAGATGCTTCTGGAGTGCTCGTCAGTGTGGCAGCACGCACGGCTGACTGGGAGTGCATTTTTTGGTGCTTGTTTGTAGGCATGACAACAAAAGTGCCCATCATTCTGTCGGCCGAGGTCTTGCGGCTGCAGGTGAGCGACCAAAGCGCATGCGTATGCGTCTGTGTGCGAGTCTGTGAAATGATGCATGTGCAAGAAGCCGACGACTGCGCCTCCTATTGCTATTGCTGTTGCTGTTGCGTGTAGTTATTTTACGACCTCCGCTGTCCTTGGAGTTAGATCATTTCACTACGGATGCTGAGCGGCGTTCCTCTTCCGTGCCCACATCCTCGCACATCCCCGCACATCCCCGCATCCTCGCACACCCACACAGCCGCGCATGATATGGCTCGGAGGCGGTCACATGGACTGGAAACTTGGGGTATCTGTAGACGAATTCGTTGCTGCGACGGCGTGCTTTGTGGGCAGCGTTGTGTTTGCAGGTGTTGAAGGCACGGACTAAACAAACGCTGGAGCTGGGCACGTGCCATGAGCCATCATGCAAGAGCATGTATTTGTGAATCTGTGGTGTGGTGTGGTGCGGTGCAAGGCGTGCCAAATGTCATCTAAACAGAGGAGCGAATGCTGGCGAATGCAGAGGGCCCCGATCCTTTATCGCTTGTCGTACCGCACATGGACGAGGGCGAGATAGCCGAGCAGGCGGAATCCCAGGTCAAGGCCAATCACAATGAGCACACACAGCCACTTGTTGATCAGCGTCCCGTCAAATAGCGACATTGAAAACGCACTTCCCGAGAACTCGCAAACGACGCCGTCGCGCGGGAGGCAGAAGGGCTGGCTGTCGGGATTGACGGCGGAGGGGTCGTATGCGCACGTGCCGTTGATCACAGTCCCACAGACGCCAAACCACCGCCCGTCAAACTCGTTGCCGGAGAGGCCTTCCATCGCATAGCTGCAATTTGCGGTGGCGCGAGGAGTTGTTGGGTAGTAAGGACAAGATCAGTCAGTGTCCAACCACAAATTCACGGATTCAAGTCAGCGTGTAAAAAGGCGCCATGCCCATGGACTCCAAAGAGAAATGTAGGACTCAAGTCGGTGTCTTAGACGCTATCGCCATGGACTCCAAAGAGCGAGAGGGAGAGCGAGACGATGACAAGGTGGCTCACCGGAAGAAGCTGGTGTAGTACGCCCACAGCCTGTGATTGGATGCACATACAGTGTTCCATGTGACGATTGCAGATGATTGGGATATGCGGAAGGAAGCGCAGATGGCGGCGGTCAGAAGCAGGATATCGGTGATTGCATCAGCAGCACGTTATCTTGACAGGAGTATGCTGTGTGCATGAGAGGGTGCAAGCGGGCACGTGGAAAGTATGCATGCATTATCTTTACCCGGGAGCCACATGGGCATATCTCCATCCTCATACAGTCTGCTAAGCCTGACCTCCTAACCCAGTCTTCGCCGATATAATCTTCCCCATACAACGGAATTCCCACCAGAATTTCGGCATGGATGCGGGGTTGATGCCAAAGCCCGAGAATAAAATCCAGATGGTGAACACTGCAAGACACGCACAAGGGAGCCATGAGGTGTCAGTGGCGGGCACAAAGTGTGACGGGTTGGGTTGAGTGTGTGAGAGAGAGAGATGTAGGATTAAAATCAGTGTCTTGGGCGCTGTGCCCACGGACTTCTCTCTTCCAAAAACCAAGATTGCGCCCAAGTTACTCTCCACGTTCACGTGCCAAGAGCGCACATCCCAAACGTACAAGCCACGTGACCCACCGGTGTTCATGGCTGCCGTAGCCATATCCAGGTTGCGACTGACACACGCGATCACCTTCCAAATAAGAGCAGAAAAGGCGAATCAGCGCGGATAAGAAGCAGTACGTGACAGTGCCCATTAAACGGAGCGATCACGTGCTCGTGACGGTAGCTGTCCCCCTGTCAAGTATGTGAGCATTTTTGTACAATGACGAGGGTCACCAGTACACACACACACACACAACGATACGCGGAGACACATGCGTGCACATGCAGACAAACGCACGCACCCACACATTAACTGACCTGCCCAAATGTAACGCCGATTTCCTGAGTCACAGCAAGCATAACATTGAAGTAGATGAAGGCCTCGAACGCGGGATTGAAGCCGACAGCGTAGTAGAGCACAACAGAGAACACGACGGTGCCAAGCAGGGAAAACGGCAGGTCCACAACCCACGACGACAGAAAGTACGAAATGGGGCGGTAGCACGCAGAGCCATTCTCGCGGTAGTAGAGCACGCGGTCCTCCAGCACTGCACGGCCGGTTCATGTATTGGATGAAAAGCAAACGTGGTTGTGGGCGTTGTTAGGAGGAGTGTGAGAAAAGTGTGTTGGTGTTTTGCTTGCTGTCTGACATCTAGTGTACAACAGTGAGCTGTGTGCACGCGCAGTTCGCAGTGCAAGAGCGGAAACACTCACGTCCCGACATATGGTCGAATGCGCTGAGCCCAATGATCACAATTGTGAGGAACATCACGGAAAAGAGATCACGCATTCCGGAAAACGTCGATGGCGAGTTGAGATATATGGTCATCATGATCAACGACAGAGTCAGATTCTGGAGGGCGAATAGTCGAGGAAGCACGTGGGCAAAGGAGAGCATGCGTTGTGTCGAGGGATTAGTGCGATTTGAACACACCATACCACAGTCCATACACACGCACAGACCCGCAGGCGATGACGTGCACACACCTTCCCCAAACCGACGGCAAAGAACGCCGAATCCCGCATCCGACCCCGAAACGTCCTCCGCACGAGCGTGACGAATTCGTGGAAAACACCATTCGCGTACAAAGCGCGCGCGGGGACGAGCACGAGGGGCTCCACATGGGCTGCCTGCGCGGCTGAGACGAGACGCAGGGAGGCGAGCGTCGACTTGGCCCACTCGCTGCGGATGGCGACACGGTTGGTGCGGTGTCAGCTCCACGACACGATACTGGCCAGCACATCATGCACAGTCGCAGGCGGGCATTGGATGTGCAGTGAACATGTGCCGACTATTATGTCAGTATGCGAGATATGTCCACTCATGCAGCATTGCTTTCGCATACCGTGCAAAGAAATGCTCATCAACAATGGGCCCCTTGACGAGGCTCTCCTCCTGACCGGTCCCGGGTCCCGTGACAGACACTGCAAATGACGATTGACGATGGCCGTGCATGCGCGTGCATGGCATTAATGAGTGCATGCATGCGTGTGCTCACGTGTGTGGTGTCTGTGTGCGTGTGTGTGGTGTGTGTGTGTGCGTGCATAGTATTTGGGGGGGTTCTGGGTATCCGTGTAGCGAGCGCATATCTGCGGGATTGCATACAATTGGTACACAGCAACCTACCGAGGAATTCGGCGGGGTTCATCGACGGCGGTTTCTCAAATCCAAAGCCCACAAAATAGTCAATCGCGGAGGAAACATCCCCGAGGTACACGAGGCGTCCCGCGACGAGCAGAAGCAGTTTGTTGAAGAGACGGAATGTCTCTGTGCTCGGCTGCATGCGGAGGTGGCGAAGGCCAGATGCGCGTGAATGTGTGCGCGCGTAATGCGCAGCCGCATTTTGCATTGTTCCTGACACAAGCAAATGACGAATGGAGTGTTGTGGAGCTGCGATAGCTATTGCCGGCATAATACAACGACAGCGATTGTCTGGACAGCCCACCTGGTGAATGGTGCATATGACTGTGCGCCCCCTTTGGCACAAGTCCCGCACAACCTGCGCGCAGACGCAACCAGGCCATTACATGCATCAGCGCAACACATGCACAGGTTGCTGTCTGGAAAATATGTCAACAGAGGCAAGAGAGGATCTCTTGCTCCCCGTGCACCTACCTTCATGACATCATACGATGTTGCCTGTGAAAGGAAGGAAGAAAGGGAAAGGCACAAAATACACACAAGCCGTTTAGTGTGCTTCAAAGGGCACCACGTTTGTGTGTGCACAAGGGGCGACTGGGCGAGGGGCAGTCACATCACTTTCACACCCACCGAGTCCAGTCCGCTAGTGGGCTCATCCAAAAACAGAATGCTGCGTTGGAGCAGTAATTGTCAGCACCAAATCATATCCATGCGGTATTCAATACACACACACACAAATACTCAATCTCGCACGCACACATGCGCACGTACACACACACACACCAATGAACCAACGAAATCCGCCGTCATCTGGCCAGATATCCACAAGTGTCACCACAAGGATGAAACAGGCAAATATCAAAGCGAAATCCAATCCGGACACAATTATGGCGCGCACGTACACACGCACACACACACTGTCCCTCTCGTGTGGAGTTCATGGGCACAGCGCCTAAGACACACTCTGACTTGAATCCTACATCTCTCTGTCCCTCTCTCTCTCTCTCTTGTGTGGAGTCCATGGGCACAGCGCCTATGACACTGACTTGAATCCTACATCTCTCTCTCTCTCTTGTGGAGTCCATGGGCACAGCGCCTTTGACACTGACTTGAATCCTACACCTCTCTCTCTCTCTCTCTCCCTTGTGGAGTCCATGGGGCACAGCGCCTATGACACTGACTTGAATCCTACATCTCTCTCTCTCTCCCCCCCCTTCTCTCACGGCATTTGCAGGCACTGACCTTGGGCGCGTGATGAGCTCGAGGCCCATGTTGACGCGCTTTGCCTGTCCTCCCGATATGCCGCGCCGCAGCCGCCCGCCAATCACCGTGTCGGCGCAGCCCTCGAGGCCGAGCTCCTCTAGCACCTCGACAACACGGGCCGCGCGCTCGGCGGCAGGCAGCGATTGCTCCAGACGCAGCTCGGCCGCAAAGTAGAGCGTCTCGCGCACGGTCAGTGTCGCCATGAGGATGTCCTCCTGCTGCACATACCCGGCCATGCGCTTGAAGTCGGCGGGGCGGGGGCGACCGTTGAACGATAGATCACCGCCGATCTCCCCGGAGTTCTTCAGGCCAGCAATAACGTCCAGAAGGGTCGACTTGCCCGCCCCTGCAAATGCAGCACAGATGAGAAAAGTTAGTTGCGTGCCATTGCCGAAAAAAGGAAAAACACATTAAGTCGCATTTTTTTGGCAGCATGCATAACAAACGGGTGACCTTAAGAATCAAGTCAGTGTCTTAAGCGCTGTGCCAATGGACTCCACAATAGAGAGAGAGATGTAGGATTGAAGTCAGTGTCTTAGGCGCTGTGCCCATGGACTCCACAAGAGAGAAGAGACACAGACAGACAGAGAGAGAGAAAGAGATAGAGAGAGAGAGAGAGAGAGAGAGAGAGAGAGAGACCTTCAGTACTCAAAACGCCTTAGGCATAAGCCCATCGACTCCAACAAGAGAGAGAGAGAGA
>CALSCR010001551.1:0-16029 GCA_943704495.1 Pigoraptor chileana
GTGTGTGTGTGTGTGTGTGTGTGTGTGTGTGTGTGTGTGTGTGTGTGTGTGTGTGTGTGTGTGTGTGTGTGTGTGCGCGTGCGTGCGTGCGGCGGGAACACTCACACTATGTTGCACTTATTGCTTGGACTGTGTATGTCTCCATGTGTTATGCACCTGCAAGCCTTCAATGCCACATGACACTCCATTTGTATGCATTCTTTGTGGAGTGGGCACCAGCCCATCTACTCGTAATGCGACACGCTTCTGACCAGCGCAACGTCTGTTTGTTAATGTTGTGTTGATGTGCAGGCAAGCTGAAGGACCTTGGCAATCTCGTTCTCGGTAAATTTGGCCTCTCAACCGACAACTTTCAGCTTCAGCAAGACCCGGCGACGGGGTCTTACTCTGTCAATTTCACGCGCTAAAACAACAGCAAACCGATGAATGGATGCAGACAACACACTCACACCCGCCATTACCGCACAATGATGCACGCAAAGCACACACAACCAACATACACACTATGAATAATTAAGGGCGTTTGAAATACAAGTGGCAGTGGAAGTGCGAATTGCTCCGTAATTTAAAAACAAACAAACAACAAGGTGCCATTGCGATTTTTCATTGAGCATTTAGTAGGAATATATGCGCCCAATGGTGTCACTCATGCCAGTCCCGCCAGCTCATCGCTCAATCGCTGGTACTCTGCGAGTTCATCCGGCGTCATATTCTCAATGATATCATCGGATATCTCGTCCACACGGTACTCAGCACCGCCCACGCGCATCTGCATTTACAGCACATCATACACACAATGCAAATGGATATGTCGGGGGGACATGCGACACATTGCATGGTTCGAAAAACCACAACAAAAAAAACACAAAGCCGGCACACCGTGACGCTTTGCCAGATTCGAACGCACCATGCACTCAAGCACACGTAAGAAAAGCATGCACGCGACGCGCCCAGTAAACCCACCGTCGGCACTTCGTGTGGAGCCGCATCGACATCCATTGCGTCATACTCGTGCGCATCCGGAATGGCGGCCGTCTCTTGTTTTACTGCGGGCTCGTGCTTTGCATCCTGCCGTGCGTAGTACTCGGCAAGGCGTCGGCGCGTCTCTTCATCGACGGTGACATTCTCTGTCGCACGAGATGCAGTGACTGCGGCCTCTGCTTTTACGGGCGATACACCTGCACACGCACACACACACAGGTAAACGTGAGGTTTAGGCGAGAATTCTAGATATAACAATCACACACGTGTACACACGCATCATTTGTGTGCACATGTGATATTTCAATTGGCAAGTTGTGCCACAACTGTCAAGGAGGACGCCACGCACCAATCATGCTCTTGTTGATGGCCAAACTGCTGTTTTGTATCCACTCGGGAAGCTCCTTTTTCTGTGAGGCGGAGCAGGAGAGATGATGTGATATTCAACTCAGTGACTCAAGCGCAGCCCAACAGAAAGCAGAGACGGGCGGGGGGACAATAGGGAATAAACAGTCCATGTGAGCAGGTAATGCGTCAATCTAACTTGTTGACATGATGCTTAAAAATTGCCAGCGGAATCACAGAAAGCACTGCTGTGCAAAAAATATGCACGACAAATATGCAAGAGGCCAGAGACGCGTCGGCTGTTCTGCGAACGCTGAGACACACTTTTGGCGCCGTGTCCTGCTCTGCATTGAACGAGAGCTTGACATTGACTTCGGCGTTGGCGAGATTTGCGGCTGATAAGCCGTGACCGCCTCCCCCGTGATGTCCCCCGCGTCCACGCTGTTCTCCAGACTGGCCCTGCATATACAGAACAAAGGAGAGGAGTGTCGGTGGAGTGGGAGGGGAGAGAGGAAGATCAGACGGGCGCAAGAAAGGAGACTGATTTTAGTGGCAGCACCCCCGTTCTATGTGCGCGAAGGCAGAGTAAAGCGAGAAATATGCAGCCATCAGACATACGAGCACGAGTCAGTGCGGGCCGATTGTGTAGCCAAGGCATACACACACGATCCCATATATTCACACATCCCACTCCACGACAAACCCACCCACCCACGCATGGAGGTCGATCCATACCCACCCACACATACACCCACACATACACCCCCACACACCCACCGACCCCGGCGCTCTTGCAAGGGTATCCAACTGTTTGATGGTGACGTTTTCGGTTTGTTTAAGCAGCGACGTTATTGGTCGCAACTGCTCGTTCAAATTCGCGATCGCCTGCTCTACATTCACCTGCACAAAAACGACGAATTTGGAGGTGTCACCACAAGGCACGGTACATCACACGTATACAAGACGTCTCAAAGTGTTTGCACTCAGCGTTAAACGCAATTGATCTACCAAGCCCAAGCAAGAGAGGCGGCCCCCAACACACCTCCGCCTGCTCCAGCTCCTCCACGGCGCCTTGACAGTAGTCACAGCGCATCTCTCCCTCGGCAGTGATGATCTTATCATAGTCCGTCGCAGCGAATTCTTTCTTGCACATCATGCACTGGTAACCCTGCAAACACAGGCACACAACGCAATAGTGCGTGTTGGAGACGAAAGGGAGGTGTACGACCGCACATGCATTGACGCATACATATCCCCCTTCCATGATAAAGACATGGCACAAATTCACACGAACGCGCGACATGTACGCACACCCACCTCCCCACATACCCAAAGACAAATACAAAGACAAAGACAAAGACAAAGACAACACACACCTGCACAGAGATATTGCTGCGCAGTTTCCGCTCGAGGCACGATGGCAATTTACTTAGCCGATACTTTACTACGTTGATCAGCTTTTCGTAGTCAATGTACCAGCGTGTTTCTGCGACGACACCACGAGACCTGAGGGGATCGCGTTGCTGTGTGATAGTGTGGCTGTTGATGAGGCGGTGTTCCTTGAGCTGATGAAGACACGCACGCATCTGGCGAGTTTGTGAGAGCGTTGTGTTGCCCATTTGCGATGTGTTTGTTAATGTTGTGAGTTGATAATGCCGAATGCGTTTGTATGTTTTGTTTTGTTGCGCGTGTGTTGTTTGCCGTACGCATCGTTTGTGGCACACCACCCATGTTGCAGGTGAAGCACACGTAATATTGGTTGAGACGCAGGAATGAAGGAGGGGAGCAAAAAGAAAGCGGGCGAACCAGATACAGATTGGTCAGTTTGATATTAAGGTGCAAGAGACGCATATGCGGGGTCTCCATTTGATGCTCACTGCGATCGCACGCCACACCCATCCACCGAAACCCAAAAGCGCAAAATTACGCGACAACCAATTCAAAGCGTGCACAATAACACGGAGGGCTGCACACCAACACTAATGCTGAAGACGCCTTATCCATGGACTGCACAAAGCGAGCGAAAGAAAGGGATAGGTGATGAGACACTGCCTACGACAATCTTTTGCGATACCCACCGGCTTCTTATCCATGTGAAGATGCCTCACAATCTCCTCCTCCGTCGCACTGTATTGGCGCATTATTGCCGTGCAAGCGGTGGTGAACGATGCAGTCGATCCACACAACAGAACACGCGGTAAAAGCGTATTAGCATTCACGTCATGCACTGTTCACATGGAACTCGCAGAATACGAGATTACACGCCAGCGCACACTGCGCTTTGAGACACATCTACTTTGTCCACACACAGCGAATTCAGACACATCAACTTGTCCATACACAGCAAAGGATTAAAACGCCCATTCTTCTGAAATCCGAACCATAAAGTGGCATTGCGACATTCACAAGCAACTATTCACTGCCACATTCATACAACACACACACACACACACACACACACACGGGATGGAAGAGATACTAATACTCACACGAACTTGGACACAAGAAAGTCCATGATGAGCTGATATTCCAGCGAATAAAAGCCGCGCGCGACAAACTTGGCGACCTTTTTCAACACGTCTGGCACATCATACTCGGTGTCTGCGATAGAGCATACATAGACACAGACACAGACACAGACACAGACACAGACACAGACACAGACACACACACAATACCGCAGAATTTTACCAGCATGGTCCATATAAGAGCCAGACCACTCACACGAACACTCACAAACTTGTGCAAATAGAGGAACGACTCCAATGAAATGGGAGGCAATTGGTGAGCGTGTGTACTACTCAAGTGAATCCCCGTACCAATGGTGACTGTTCCCCCAGTTTGAAGCGCCGCCATCTTTTCCCAGTTAAAGTTAGAAACTGAACGTCTTTACGAACTGTTAAGAGTACCCATATAACTCGTTTCTTTTACGTTGACCAGATGATTGGATTCATTGACGGCAGCATAAGTTACCCTTACGTGACAGAATCGTATCAGGGTTAGGGTTTAGGGATCTCCTGGTTCAGCCGGTCTGTGACTCAGGCTTCACGACAGTGCGGTCTCATCTTGCTCGCCGTACATTCTGTACGATGAAGACTTTTATCATACAAGCGGGAGACTCTCTGCCTATTAAGAGTTCTCATGATGAGGGTGAGCTAGGTCTGCATGATGCGGGTGGCGCGGTGGACTTTGACACAAGTACACCATTAGCACGGCGGCCACGGGCATCATTTCAAGACTTTGTCGAGTGGTAACCAAATAACAGCGTAGACTGTGAAAGCACTTTAACGACATCAAAAAAAAACACACTGACGCGATGCAGGTTACATTCTGCACACGCCGCACGGTTGCGCCGTGCAATCTACGGTTTCTGTTCCAGATCACCGCCGCTCTCTATGAATCTGCGCAGCTGCGGCACGTTGACGACGACCTGCTGGGGGACGTCGAAGAAGAGGCGCACACTCTGCACAATCTCACGCTCAAAGCGCCGCGTGACCGACAGCACGCCCCACACGAAGAAGACTAGCAGACTTGCGAGGGTCATGGCAAAGAGAACGTCCAGGCCGATCTTTGTTGTTGCGATTGACGACTCGACTTCCTCGATGATGATGTTGTCAGCATGATCCAGCCCCTCCCGGATGTCCTTGCGTATGACACTCATCACAATGCGCCGCGCGTCGTCGTATGCGAATGGCGGATCCTCCACCGTGTACGAGATTGCAAGGTCCATGAAGTGCTCTATGAGACGATTAAGCGGAAGCAGAACGAGCTCCTTGGTGAGGCCCACGGATGCGTTGTATGCTCGGGCCTCGCACCCAGTGCGGTCGTCCAAGTGGCACAGCCCCTCGCCAATGAGCTCAAAGTACAGCCGCGAGATGGAGTTTGTGGAGGGCGTGCGCGCTGTTCCATGGAGGCAGTCGAAGTGTGTCTTGTCGAGTGTATTGATCCACTCGACGGCCGTCGTCAGATCCTCGAGTCCCTGCCAGGTGGTGTTGTCCGCCACCGCCAGCTCGTTTGCGAGGCCCGCCACGCCCTCCACTTGGTAGCGGCGGGTATTCGACAGGTTGAGCAGGCGCGCGAGTGTGCTGTTCTTGTCAGTCTGCACGAATGTGAGGGCAAACATACCCGCCGCAAACGCACCGACCACGACGATGCATGCGAGGAAACGGATCCAGAGCCTCAGCTTGGTGGATTGTGTGCCGGTCTCAGCACGATCGTTCACCTCGACCGGGCTGGTTGTGCCGACAACGGCCGTCGCAGCACTCGCGTGTCCTGCTAGTCCGCCGCCGAAACCGCTTTCGAGCATCATTGTCTGCTGCGTCCGTTCTGCCAGTAGGGCCTCGGCGCTCTCTGTGCCGTCAGCAGGGCCGGCGAGACCGAGCTTGTCTGCTTCCTCAGGAATCATTGTGATGAGCGTTTGAAGCTCCTGAGTTCGTGAAGTCAAGGGGGAAGCAAGGAGAATGATCAATGTGTGCATTCGTGCGTGTGCGCAAGTAGCATCTGATGTCGCAGGACTATCAAGCTGGCGCCGAACAAGTAATGGCTCTACAAGAGCAACGCCCTCATTTACCTCATCCAACGCGGCAACCCTTTCGCTCACGTGCGGCTTAGGCAACAACTTGAACACAGCCATTACACGCATCCGCCGTACGCCGATCTCTCTCATGAGCGGCCAAAACACGAGCAGTGCCATCGAGACATCAATGGCAAGAAATATCGCCATCAGTGCATATGCAATGGAATCCGTCTCGCTGCTTTGGTTGTCGTACGACTCTTGGTGTTCCTCCATCTCCTTGCTCAGACCGAGTGCGCAGTTGTAGCCGTTGTCGAGGATGTAGCGTATATCTGCTCGTAGAAGCATATTGGACTGCGATGCAATCGAAAAGGGAGTCGCAACGATGGATCGCGCTTGGCGAAAGGCCGCAATGGACGCGTCGGCCCCGCTGAGGGTGGACGCCACTAGTGCCTTGAGAGGACTCACTTGTGTGAGCATGCGAATTGACGGAATTCCCTTGGAGTTTGCGACAATCTTGGGCAAGATGTCATCTTCAAACATGTTCACATCCGCCCCCATTTCTGCGACTGTGGCATTGTAAAGCGATGCATCTCCGGTGTCGACCGCGAGCACGAGCTGACGGGCAGACAGTGCAAGCGACGCAATCATTGTGCGGGGGCGGGTAATAGTCTTGAGCTCGTCGAGGCGCGCCCGCTGTGAGTCGAAGCCTTTTATACTGAGAACATATCCTGCGGTAAGAATGCTGAGCAGTGCCACGCACAATAGTGTGCCTTGAAACCTTTGTCGTGTGGCGGGCTTTGTGAGTCGCGTCTCGATTCTCTGGCGTCGCATGCGCTGCATTGCCTGCTCACGTGACCCCGAACTGAACGATGCCGTGCTTCGTGTCGTCTTCATGGCGGGCTCCAGAGCTGCGAGCGGTCGCGATCCCCCCGAGTGTTCGGACTGCGCCTCGCGAATTGCCCGCGGGAAGTCAACCGAGTACTTGCGTGGCTCATCGATTTCTGCACTCGGAAATGGCGGAGTTTGTGCCTGGCCCTCAAGTGCCACGGCACCGTGTTGTGACGCCAATGCTTCCGTCTCGGCCTTCCGGAAAGTGTCGGGTGATCGGTTTACCCGTGGCGACGAGATCACGGCACGCTTGTTGTTGTTGTTGTTGTTTTTGCGCGCAGGTATTTCCGCCATTTCAAATGCCACCACGCTCAGCCGCCTCCCTCCCCCGCGCTTCGTCTTCGGAGGGTCGTTTGTCGGCGCCGGTCCTGTATCTTCAGGGACATTGACGCTGACGCTTCCGTCGACATCGTTGAGTGAAACGTCGTATGACACTTTGTGGCTGTCGTCATCAACATACTGGCCAGCGTCCGTCACATGATGCTCCAGCGCTGACGTCAGCGGCTTCGTGGACATACTCACCTGGCACACATCGTCCGTCTCGCTGAACGGTGGTTCATACGACATGAGGCCTGGCAGCTCGGCCTCAAATCTGGCACCAACGCCCGACGAAATTCCACCCTCAATCGACTGGATGCGATCGTCAATGAGCGGGGGACATTGCATCCACTCGTTCCTAGCTTGCTCTTGGCTCTTCTCTTCGTTTCCGTGGTCCCCGTCATTGCCGCCATAGCCATCATCACCACCATCGCTGTCACCATCACTTTCACCGTCATTGCCGTCGCCATGCGACGTCCCTTGTGCATCGTTGGCCCGATTGCGATTTTCCCGCCGCATCTGCATCATCTTTGCGCGGGCGACAGACAGACGTGTTTCTTCGTCCTCGATTCTCGCCGCCGCCTGCGAGTACTCTTCGGCGGCCTCGGGCTTGTTGCACACGACGGACAGAAAGTGTGCATAAAGGCGTAGGTTGGTCTTTGACTTTGGAAATTCGGTAATGAGCCGCTCGTAATGGCGCTGGGCCTTGTTGGTGGACACTGACAGCTCGTGCAGATGAAGGAAAAGGATCTCGGGGTCCACGATGCTCGATCGCGCGGATGTGCGCCAGAATTCACACAAGCGGCGGAGTGCTTCGATGTGGTGCGTGCGCGCGCCTGCCTGGGCCATTTGGAACTGGATGTAGGAGGTGATGGTGAGGCTGTCGCTGATGCCGAGTCCCTCGGTATTCTTTTCCTGCTCGAGAGTGCGCCACTCCATGAACAGAAGACACCGCACATCGAACGCGGGGCGCATGGCCATAGCAGCTTCGAGCTGCTTGTGAGCAGCGGCGGCCTGTCCCGAGTATCCGGCGATGTAGCGGGCATGGACGATGCGGAGCAGTGGAGAATGTGGGAACTGTTGAAGGGCAGCTGCGAACAGATCATGGGCGAGCATGATCGCATCGGGATCGCGGTTGTGGCGCAGGAACCGGGACGCAATTTCCACATCTGTCACACGCACAAACACCGGCGGGTCCTTCTTGTTGTGCCGAAATGCGACGCGACTGATTCCCTGCATTGTCCATTTTCCCTTTAGCTCGGGAGAATCTCCGCTGGCAGCATACCCTGCCATGTCCCGGATGTTGAAAGCAGTGGCTTGGCGGGAAAGGAGGCGGATGGGGGGAGCGACGGCCAGTCTGCTGTAGACGCCCATTATGATGCGCCGACGTGCCCAGCCGGATGCAAAGTATCCCGCGGCGAAGAAGACAGGTGCCAAGACGCATAGGACGGCAAAGGGCGCGACGCCGTTTCCGTTGGAAGCAAATGTGCCGATAGCAATAACAACGCTGCCGGTTGCGCAAAAGAATATTCCCGCGCGAATGTCGGTCATGTGGGCGGCGTAGAAGGGCTGGTAGACGAGGACGAGATAGCAAAGGAGAATCAGGCAGGGGAGAGCGAGGGCGAGTTTCGCACTTTGGCCCGAGTGCGTGTGCCCCGCAAACTCGTAGACGATCGTCAAGAGAACACGCACCGCCATGTAGGCTGTGTCGGTGCGGCCGTGTGGCTTGGAGCCCGGCTTTTTCGAGCGAGGGTCGGGGTCAAAGTAGACAAGAGACATGACAAAGGCATAGACAAGCATTGCGGAGAGGGCGACGAAGGAGAGGATGAAAACGGGCAGGTGGCGGCCCGAGAAGCATGCTGTTCCTGGGAAAGAGGCCAGCTCATATTCGTGAGAGAGCGAAGACTGTTTACAGTCGAGGGCCTGCACGAAGACGGCGACCATTGGAATGAGCAGGAGGGTGGACATGGCTGCTGAGAGTACACGGAGAAGGCGCACGGGCCACACGGCGCGGAAGCGACCGCTGCGGTACGATATGCCGATGTACACGCCCGTGAGGAAGGCGACAACGACCATGCTGAAGAAGACTCCGAACAGGATGAGATAGATGTCATAGTTGCTTCCTGTGCCTGGGTACTCGAAGGAGAAGAGGTCAGGGAGGGGGGTGAAGCCAAAGTGTCGGGACCAACTGAAAGAGAGAAGCTGGACGTCCTCGATGAAGAGGAGGGCGTATCCCAGTGACTCGAAGTCCAAGTCTTTAACCATGCAGTAGAGAACACTCATTGCGGCATCGTCGAACTGGCGGGCCTTCATGGACGCCTCCATTTTTGCGCTACCGCCGACTCGCCCGGACCGGCGCCGGCAGCGGCTAACCCGCGGTGGCTTAGTACGTTTTAGTCGTCGTGCAGAAAAAGTCCGACCAGACGAGGAGAACAGGGGAGACCGGAACGCTGGGCGCAAGGTTCTGGACGGCTGTTGTTGTCAACCACGATTGCACGGCGGCTGCTGCACTATATAGTCTGGATCAGCGGCCGGCGTCGCCGGCGGTGTCCACGGTATTTCCGCGTTTCTTTCCCGATATGTGTTCGCCGGGATGCGCCTTTGATGAAAATACATTGCGATGCAGTCTGAAGGCATGGGCGACTCCGTGCGTGTTCCGTGGTCAATATTGGCAAATTTGGCATTCGGGGCTGTGTGTTGTGTGACCGATATGCGCGCACACACACACGGGGCCTGGTGGGTGGGGAGCGTGACAGTACAACGTGTAGCCAATAGTGGCTCCATCTGTGGGAGAAGGTACACAGGGAACGGCATATTGACAGGACAAGTGTCATATTCTGACCTGTGTTTGTTTCGCCACTATTCATTGCGGACTGACGGAAAAATTATATTCAATAATCGCACACTGACGGAAATCTTCATTAGATTAATAATAAATTTTCGTATTATTTTCCTATTATTATTTTCATTTTTCTATTATTATTAATCGCAAACCGCACCCTGTGGAGGTGCAGTATCTATTTATAGGAGCTGTATTGCGATCGCGTGACGTTAAACGGAACCAATTTAAACTGAAAAAAAGATATAAAAAACATAATAATAAAATAAAAATAATAAAAAATAAAAAGCCGATTTATATTTCTTCGGTCGGTGTTGTGTGTTTGATGTGTGCGTGACTGTTGTGTGTGTGTGTGTGTGTGTGCGTGTGCGTGTGCGTGTGCGTGTGCGTGTGCCTGTGGCGTGTGTGTGTGTGTGTGCGTGTGCGTGTGCGTGAGGCGTGTTGTGTGTGTGTATGTGTGTGTGTGTGTGTGTTGAACAGAAGCAGCAGGATCAGTCAATGCCATTGACCTTTTGAATCCAGCGCCGGATTACAACCGAAGCATTGTACACACACTACATGGTTTAGGTACACAATACTGAATTGAAGTGGTAACATTGCGTGTTAGGATGTCTGCAACTGCCGCAATGACATTTGGGTCCGGGTTTGGTGTCGATGACGAGAATAGTGCGTTTCGTAGTGCTATGCGCTTGTAAAACTAAACTTTTGTGTCGATGACGAGAATAGTGCGTGTCGTCGACGTCTGTGCAATGCGGTGTAAAGCTAAGCCGACCGAGACGCGTGGCACGTGAGTGCCGAAGCCATAAACAGAGTCGGAGGTGTCGGCCTATCCAGTCCTAGAGCACTGAGTTGACGGCGCCTTGTATGTATGAGAATTGCAATAAAGGCAACACATCTATGAAACTGGGCATAGAATGCATTTACAGGATGCGCCAGTCACTGAGTGCCACTTGCTCTTCATTGCATGGCCAGTCGGGCCACTGCAGTCGTGATGTTCTGGCTGCACTTGTTGCCAGAGTCGGCGTCGTCACGAGCGCATGCATGCATCCTGGCATGAGAGTAAAGCATCCTTTCAAAAACGCTACCAAATTTGTTCGCTGAATGAAAATGGAGCAAAAACAAACCGCCTGCGACAGAGATTACATTCCAGAGCATGCGCAACTCAACGGAGCCTGTTGACCACACAATTGACAAAGAAAACGACGGTTACGCCCGTGCGGCCGCAGCAATGGTTGTCCCGAGCGGCTCGCCCATCCTCAATCGCTGCCCTTCCTCAACAACAAAGCGGAAGTTTGCAGGCGCTTCAAAGATCAACACGACAGTCGAACCGAGCCTGAAGCCGCCAATCTCTGCGCCGCGGTTGAGGGGCAATGCATCGAATCGATAGTCCCGGCGGTCGCCCGGGATGACACGCCCAGGGAGGTTAGTCCGCATATCCTGCAACAAAAACAAAAAAAGCACAACGGCACATCATTACATCACGATGGATGATCACGCGAAAACGCCACAAGTCCCAACATGGGCTCCACGTAATGTTCGTGCACAACATATACTCAACAGACAGAGAAAACGAGGGAAGTTAAAATATGTAATCTAACGCACACACACACACACGCCATACGCACACATACACAGCCACATCCACGGGCACATTCGGCGAACACACAATATGACCACACTCAAATGACACGCCCAGAGGGCATAACAAAAAGGAGTACAAGAGAGACCGGCATACGCAGTGGGGTGACAAGATGCGTAGTGGGGAGTGACACCATGCATAGTGGGGAGTAAAAGTGGGATGCATACCTTCACAGCGTTAATGACAATGTTGCCAACATTGGTTGCACCGACGGCAGTGTATGAGAAGTAGCCGTGCTTCCACGCCCCGCTCACGACGACGCGCTCGTTGAGGGCAAAGAGGTCGGGGAAAACGCGGGTGAGGGCGGGGGACACGGACATCAGCTCGCCTATCGACAGGGCACGATGGAGACGGTGAGAGTGAATATCCGACATGCACAGACAAACACAAACACTGCGCACATGCATGCACTCGCAGACACAAGTGCTCACAAATGCATACACACACATAGAAACACATAGACACGGCCACATATACGACACGCACGCACGCACACACAAATGCACACGCCCACACGCACACCCACCAGGAAAGTGCCGCACAAGCGTCGCCGTCCAGTCCGCGGGCGAATGGAATCGGTGGTAATCGCCCGGTGCCAGATATATCACAATGTGAAACAACTTTGTATGCTGCGCAGCCGCGGGGATCGACCCTGCGTCGTTTGCATTCGCACTATTCCCACTTCCCCAATAAGGAATCCAACCAAGCAGAGACCATCCGCCCGACGCCGCCTTCTGTCCCTCCGGGGCAACCACGGCAGTCACGTGAGTATGGGCAGTGCCATCTGGGGCTCCGAGTGCGTCCTGTGCAGACGCAGACGAGATGCGCTTTGCGGCAGACGAATCGCTTCCAAGAAAGTGCGACAGCGAATACGTCATTCCCTTGACCTGCTCGATGCGGTCGGCCGTCACCTCGCCAAATATGAGCACGCGCCCATCAGAAGGGCTCACCTGTGTGTGTGTGTGTGTGTGTGTATATATATATATGTGTGTGTGTATGTGTGTGTATGTGTGTGTGTGTGTGCGTGTGTGGAGGGATTGTGTTGGTGAGCACAAGACAAAACAATATCAACTGGGCATTCTTGCATTATGGGGCCAATGCAATGTGCAGACAACTCATACCAAATGAAAAGGAATAGGCGTCGCAATTGCGAATCACATCACGTGCCAACTGTCAATTGTCCCTAACAAGAAAAGAGCATTGACATTGACATTCACTAGTATTCATATTCCACTCGACTTACAAGGCTACAAACAACAGGATCACTGCAACACGCACACAACCGCACGAGAGAAACATGATACAGATAATATGCATTATCCAACCGCACGAAATCCTATACATATATAGTGCAACCCACCAGATCGACTGCCTTGTCGACCGGCCGCGCGCCGTCCTTGAGCTCCCTGTAGAAAAACTCGCCCAGATTCGGATAGGCCTTCAAGTTTTGTTCGCGCATCTCTGACAGATTGCAGCCGAATGCCGACGAATACTTGTAATAGACCGACTCCCGCAGCCACTCTGGCAGTTCCACAGAGTGCATGCGGCCCCACAGTCGCGAGACGGCGCGCAGGGGCAATGCAAGAATCGCTTTTTCCTGCAGTGCCAAAGAAAAACAAAGATCTTGATATTCTTTCGCTGTGTTTTCAAGAATGCAGCTGCATCTTTTCAAGCCACACGCATGCTCAAACAAAGAAGCACGTGCGAACAACTGAGACAACTTCGATTCCGTAGTGAAATTGAACATTGCCATCGTCATAAGCAACAGATGCACGCTCCACTTTAAACAGAGGGCGGTGTCATCGCATTACACACCTCCCACTTGCTGAGCGGCACTGGCGCCGGGAGCGGATGTGTTTCGGGATGGGCGATCTGCGCATACTGCCTGTATGCAATGTACCCAAGACCGACGCCCGCGTAAATGAGGGCGTATCGCATGTAGCGACGGGAGCGCGTCGTTCCAACTGCGGGCTCAACACCCGGCGGCGACTGAGAAGACGCGGCGTGTTGTGTTGCGCGTGCGTTGGGTCCAGTTGTGTAACGACCAGCCTGTGCGCACCCGAGACCCCATCGCGCCATTTGCGGATTGCTGTGACGGATGACGACATGGACGCCACCTCGCACAAGGGCCGCGCTGCACGTGCGGATTGAGAATAGACCCATTCTCTGCATCACTACGCGAGCGCATGCATGCAGCGCCAAACTGTTTACACAGAAGTTGTTGTGTGTGCTTGGTTTTATATTCTCCGTTTCAAAGCGCGGTTCAACTAAGTAATAGTCGTCTGCCGAAAAAGTGACGGACAGACACTGAGCTGCCATATTTAGGCTAGGGTTAGGCTAGGGTTGGAGCCCACCTTGCTTGCACTGACTGACATTCTTGATGCTTTGATGCTCACATTGATATTATTCAGAGTGTACTTATGAGTTGCAATCATGCACATGAACATGGCACACGGACACACGCTGGACGCTCACAAAAGCACAGCATGCTAATACTTTCAACCCGCAGCAAATAAGGGAGTCGGCCGGTCGGTGGAATCTATCTACTCGTCGTCGTCCTCTGCATTCTGCACAAACAACATGCCCTGCTGCAGTTTGGACGGCGGACCCTGTCGTCGGGGGAGATGGGGACATGGGGAGATGGTTAGTGGGGTAATTTGATGTGCAATTTGTCGGAAGTGGCAACACGAACAACAGAAATTATCATGACACAAATTTAAGACATGAGAAAGAGCAGAGGTTCAACACACACATAACACACACACACAGAGAACACACCTGGAGAACACCCGCAGCCTCGAGAGTCTTGCCCATGTCTTGCAATACCATGCGAGGGTAATTGGTCACGAGGATAAATCTGTCAACGCCTATTTCGTTGCCGTCCACATAGTCATACACATCCTGCGAACAAAGGGGAGGGTTTGGCGGAGGCAAGGGTTAGTATCATCGACTGCGCCAGGGCGGCTGAAAATGCACGTAACCAGTCACACATTCCCGTGCATGCACAAAGACATGCATGTAAAATGTACATGCAGCACGCACACACACACACACAGAAAATAGACACACAAACACAGCCATGTACTCAGACACGCGCACACACACACACGCACCTGCACAGTGGCAGTCTTGGGGAACTTGCGATCCAGACGGGCGCCGTTGGGCAGCTTCACAAGAATGCGCGCCGCCAGAGTGTCGTCCGTTGGCTCAGCGGGCAGTCGCGCAAGTTTCAGCTTTCGCTGCCGTGCACGCTCCTGTGTGTGCAGAGAACAATGCAAACGAATGAGTGTGTGCGAGAGAGGTGTGTATTGGAATGCACGGCGGGGTTGCTTTCCCGTGGTTGTGTGCGTGGAAGCAGTCAGACAAATACAACCACAATCACGCGCACACACACACATGCACACACACACTCATACATACAAACACACACACACACCTCCTTGTCCTGTTGCGCACGCAGCTCGAGCGAGCGCGCGGCCTCCTCCTCCTCCCGCTGTCGCTCTAATTCGCGGATGCGGCGCTGCTCCTGCATTGCCAGAGCCAATAAAAGCAGTCAGTGTCAGTGGTGGCGCTGCCAAGATGGTGGATCACTCGGGGGTCAGTGGCAGCACCAGACGCAAGCAAGTCGCAATGAATTAATCACACAGAACAGAAGCCTTGGAATGGATGAGCAACGGCGCACAAATACATCCGCACACGGACAAACGCATTAACAGTGAGAGCACACAGGTATTATGCGCAACGTCATGGTACACACACAAAAACACACAGACACCCACACCCACACCCACGCATACATACCTTCTCCTGATCCTGACGCAGTGATTCGAGGTATGCTTCATCTTGCTCCTCACGAATACGCTGTGACATTGTGCGTTCGGCACTGCATATGCCGTATTTACAAGTGGCAGTGTTGTATGCAATAAGGTAGTATGAGAATACACAAACGTTGAGCACAATGACTCGCACAGAAAGATAAAACGCATTGACTCTAAGCGGCTCTTTACAGATGGCACACATCAATCACAATTGAAAAGGGGGCAGCTGCGACAACATGCACCTTTGTGTGTGTCTGTGTGTGCGTGTGTGTGGCACCAATTGCAAACACTGACACAGAGAGACACACAGCCACTGAAAGTATTAAGACAAATAGGCGCATGCACACACCGGTCTGCGCGTGCCTCCGCAAGGACAGTGCCGTGGATGTCCATGGCGCGTGTAATCCGGGTGATGATGGCGTCGAGTGCAACGGGCCCTGTGCACGCAACAGAGGCATAAATCACACACGCACGCGATCAGCCCGCGTGCATGCACGGCCTACACACACACACACACACACATACCGGCCTGCACACACTCATACACTGGCCTGTGCACACGCATATACTGGCCTGCACACACTCCCATACTCACACACTGGCCTGCACACACTCCCATACTCATACACTGGCCTACACACACTAACAAACTGAGGAGAATGCACGTGGATTGCTCCTGTGTGAT
>CALSCR010001553.1:0-14037 GCA_943704495.1 Pigoraptor chileana
GTGTGTGTGTGTGTGTGTGTGTGTGTGTGTGTGTGTGTGTGTGTGTGTGTGTGTGTGTGTGTGTGTGTGCGGTGTGTGTGTGTGTGTGTGTGTGTGTGTGTTTGTTGTATGTTTTGTTGTATGTTTTGTTGTTTGTTTGTGTAATTTTCGAAGAACAAAAAGTGCACTTCAGTTCCCAATCATTCTCAGCGGGGCGGTGCATAAACAAACACTGAGGCCACAACACCAAATGCCCCCCCACACACACACACACGTGCGTGCGCGCGTATTCAAATCCCATGTGCGCAAAGTGAAGCAAGCTGCGGGCACCCACGGCAAGGCAGCCTGTGACCACTCGCCCGCCCCTCGCGCGGCGTCCTTGCAGAGAACGGCCGCCATGCACGCGCCCGATGCAGGTGACGCAGCGGCGATTGCTGACAATCCGACGCACAATCGCTCAAAGGAAATGCGGGTCGCATCGCACGCCGAAAGTGCCGAAAGAACGCAACGGGACGCCACTGCGAGCAGGCGGTGGCCGGGGAGATTGCTGCACGTAGCGCGGAGTGGATACGTAACGAATGCCACAGTAACACATTAGCACAGTAACTGAACAGTGTGTAATGGCTACTCTCAGTTACCGTGGCTCAGCCAACACACAAGGCCTCACACTGTGACGAGGGACGCATGCACAGGGCAGTCAGCGACTGCAACGCGGAATACAAGAATGGCAGAGCGCACCTCAGCACACGGCCAACAGCATCCGGGTCGCAGTCCCCAACAAATGCGGCGCGTAGGAGGGCGCCGTCGTCCACCGTATCGTCATTGTCATTCCCCACGTGACCCACATCACCCCTGTGAACGGCACGCAACCAACCGCCAAACACAGACGCAGAGTTTGGTGCAGCCTGCAAAGAAACACACGAAACACGAGCGAAACGGACCTGTGAGACCACACAGCGACGCATCCGACGAACAAGCAACATGCAGTCTGCGATGGCGAATGGAGACAATTGTGGGATGGCGGCGTGTGACGCTTCGTCGTTACCTGGGGATTGTGGCGCGTAGCAAGTGCCAATAGGACGAGGAAGGAGCCATCAAATGCACCCGATGCAACCGCGCCTGCAAGGGATTAGGGCGGCCATGGAGGGTGGGGATCAGATTCAGAGCCACAGCCCCGTGGCAATTGAATTTAGAGATGTGGGATCTCAGCCGCTACGCCAATGGAGTCCACAAGTGGGCGAAACGTATCCATGCATGTCAACTTGCACACACACACACACACACACGCACACACACACACACACACACATATATATATATTTATATATATGTACACAGGAACGAGAACGAAAACTGCATAAAAGCAATCGCGCCATTTTCATGTCAGACAGCAATTGCAGGTCACACACCCGCTGATGCGTCATTGACAGCAGTGATGCACGCATAGAGCCCGGATGTCTCCCCCGCAGCATGAACGGCGTCCATGAACGAAGAGGAAAGCAGCGCCGGAAGAATTCTTGACACCTGCTCCCGGGCAGAGAGCGTCACGAGACCCTGCGGCACGACAGTGCACACAAAGATTAGATTGTCTCAATGCTCAATGAGTCGACATAGATACCCAGCGCACGAAGTACAGAACAAGACTGGACTATGGAGATGACCACGGCGTTCGCTGCGACCACGGCGACAAATCGGGCAGTCTTGCATCTCTACATGCATAATACACCACACGCATACCTCGATGGCGAGTGCCGCCAATTGGCGATGACACAGGGGATTCCAGTCTGCGGCCAGCTCAACAAAGCGCGTGACCCACGCCTCCAGAAGCGCAGTGTCTGCCGTCGACAGCACAGCCCGCAGCGCATTGCACTCCTGTGCGACATGTGCGACAGACGCATAATGCGTTTACAGAAAAGTCAAAGTTGAAAAAAAGGTTGACGAATAAGGGTGAGTTGTGTTCAGGATGGTGCCGGGTCCCATACACAGGCATGGCAGTATATCTGTCTGAGAGGAATGAGATGAGGCAGTCGATTTGTGTCGGGTTGACTGCACAGACTACACAGGGATATAGGTCCGTGGACTCCGCACAAAGAGAGAGACAGAGAGGGTGGCAGATGGACAAAGTAGGAGAAATTTACACACAAAAAAATATGTAGGATTTAGGTCAGTGTCTTAGGGGCTATACGCCACGGACTCCACAACGGAGACAGAGAAAGATAGGGAGAGGAGGATATAAATACTCAGAAGGCCTTGGGCATACGCCCATACTCTCCAAAGAGATGTAGGATTCAAGTCAGTGTCTTGGGCGCTGTGCCCATGGACTCGAAAGAGAGACAGGGAGAGACAGCGGGAGACAGAGGAATGTGTGATATTCCCTAGCACGGACTGCAGTGATGTCAACAAGATGAGAACAGTGAAGGGCGATGAGCAGCAAACTACCTCGCGATTCCGTGGAATGTCGCCAACAACGGCCCATCCTGTGACGTCCCGCACGGACTCTGGCGGAGCGGGCGGCTGCGATGGCAAGAGATGAAGGGACCCCAGGGCCTCCCGGAAAACATCGAGCACGGCACAACTGCTCACACGCGCAATTGCAATCGCCACACAACGCAAGTGAGACTCGCGATTAGTACCACACAAGCGCACAATAACACAAAGGCATAACGTTCCATGCACGCATGGGCAGGGAGCGAGTCGCGTAACCCAAAGCCACTGTGAGCACAGGCGCCAATTTGTAATGTCAACCCACCCGTACGCCACGTCCAGTGATTTGGCGGGCACCGAGTACCTGCGAACGTCCTCGATTGCAAGCTCAAGCTGCGGAAGCAAGCGGAATCAGCGCGCAACCGAGCGAGAAAAGCTGTTCAGCCCACAGTTGACTGCGCAAATGTGCCAGCCGGTGGAGGCGCTATGCATGAGACAATTATGCGATGCGGGACGCCGCACAGATACCCACGTCACTGCTGTGCACTGGAGACGTCCACACGGCCTCCGTCTCCGTTCCGTCAGCGCCCGATGCGCACTCGTTCTTTCCAGAGACCGCAAGGAGCGGACGCAGCAGCGAAAACAGCGCAGGAAGCTGCGAAAGCCAAGCAACAAGGCATTTATTAAAAAGGTCATCAGCAAGGCGACGGCGCATATGGTGTGTGCTGGAGCCGATCGCACGAAAGAGTGTGCAGTTTAAATTGAAAATAAAATCACACCAAAACGCATGCGATTTCAAGTCCGTAACTTAGACGTTGCTCATGGACTCCACACAATCAAGAAAGAGACACATAAAATTCAACACTGTGAGTGCCACAAGCGCGCGATGATCTGCACGTGACACCAATCTGCCCGTGACCAATTGCTCACCTTCACCAGGAAAAACCGCTTCCAGCGAGCCTGGAGGGGTGCTCGCCCGGCGGCCTGTGCCATGCCCGCCAACGCATCCCGCGTGACATCTCGAAAGAATTTCCGAGGCAGCATACCCTGAGTTGACCAACAAATGGGTTGGTCAGGGGCGATGTCGATGTTGTGCGGATGAATGCGGGTGCAAGTGCGCACCCGTTGAGAGCAAGAATATGCACACACAGGCAGGGGGAGGCGGGAAGATTGATCTATAGCAATTTACACGGCGGCAAATTGTATGGCGCTGCACTCACCATTCCGCGCAGGAACTGAAGCCATTCAAGGCCAATCGCATCAAGCGACTCCGCCGTCGATCGCATCACCTGTATGTGGCGGTCGTGTCATCAAGCATCCCAGTGTCACCAGCATGCGTCCATCAGCAACATCACCTGTGCCACTGAACTGCGTGCGGCCTCGATGAACACGGTGGCAATAAAACTATAACACTGAGAGTGGCAGGTGGCAGTGATTCAAGACAAGTCGACGCAGATGCAGCCGCATTCGCCCAACGCACCTCCTTATGCACGAGCTCTCCCAGCGAGGGGTGGACGGCAGCCTCCGAGGGCGGGACGCCGCGGCCTGAGCGCATGACGGCTGAAACAACGGGCCACAGGGGCGCGATAATCTCGGACGCCACCGGATTCACAGCCGCTGCTGCGCGAAGGCAGGATACAGCATTCGCAAACCGCATGCGCAAGGCTGTTGGTGATGTGAGAAGGGTTGCGCGGTTGAGTATGTGAGCCATTGTGTGATCGGTATGCAAAGTGGAGGCATGAGTCACAAACAAGCCCACCGTGCGATTCCTCCGCTGCAACACCGCAGAGAGCGGCAACCCGCTGCGATCTCAGCGCCTCGATCAGCAGACGCACTGTTTCCGACGCCAAGTACTCGCCACCATCTGCAAAGTGCATTTGCACGCACTCGGCCAGGCGATCGATCAGCCAGGCACATGCGCGCAGGGCCAGCAACGCACACGCCAGTGGGTGCGCAGACGGACCTGAGTGGGAGCGTTTGGTGCCTTCGGCGAAAAAATGGTCGCCGCTGCCCGCGACAGCCTCACTCTCTGCATCAAGCGCCGCGGCCGTTGCAGATGCCCACAGAGCGGGGAAAAGTTCCGAGAGAATTGCGAGCACTCGCACAAAGTGAGCGGGTCGGTCGACGGTGACATTGCCTTCCAAGGCGGCAACAAATTGTGCGGGTGAGACTGTGCACGTGAGCACAGCGTGGCGGAGGTACGCCAGAAGAAGCTCGCACGGGTGTGCGCCGACAAGAAGCTGGCCGAGAAGGACATCTGCCCCCGCGGAGTCACCCAGAACGCCCCAAACAGACGGCGCATTAGCACCGGCACACACAATCATATCGCAGGCAGATTACAAGACTATCGCAAGACTTCCCCAAAACTGCCGAGTGGACGCAACATTATGCTATCGTTGCGTTGTGCACGCGTATACACGGGGACTCACCACAAACAAGATCACCTCCGGCCTGCTCCACATCATGGGGATGTGGCCTCGCATGGCCCACAAGTTCCCGTGCTGCCACGCACCACTCCGCCGGCGTCCACCGCTGGCGCCATGCACGCACAAGGAGCGCCGCGAGTTGGTGGCGGTCGGCCGGTCCTGCGCAAGGCACAAATGCGCCACCGCCGTCGCCAGAGGCTGCGTGGGTGGTGGCGGACATGAGTGTGGGGCTCGCACAGTCAGACACAAGACAGCCGTGGCCACCGGATCAGTCGCACTGCGTGGAAAATAACGGCCAGAGTAGAGCCGGGTGTCTGTGGTGATGCTACGAGAGAGATGAAGGATTCAAGTCAGTGTCTTAGGCGTTGTGCCCATGGATTTCACACAACAAAAGGATTCAAGTCAGTCTTAGCTGTGCTTCCGCCATACTTGACAATATGCACCGTCTCGTTCAGGATCCTGATGTCATGACAGGGACCGTGGTGCCGGCGGACTTTAGGTGTCACGTGACAAGAGCAACGAGACCACGTCATTCTGACGCACTTACACCCAAGCATGGAGTTTAATCCAGCGCAATCCTCATTTATCCAGTCTCCTTTGCAGTGTGTTGATGTTGGGGCCGGCTCACTGGCAGTGAGATCAGGTCGACGAATACATATGAACCATCTTTCTTCAACACACCGAGGAAAAGACTTTGCTCATTGGGTAATTATTCGACTGCCCGTGTGTTCGCTCGATACATGGACTGAGCGGAACCCGCACGTGTCTCGGGGTGGTGTTGCGTGGTCCGTTTCATAGCTGTCGCTGTTGACTTTTCTCCGTCCGGCATCCTCCCCCGTCCCTCCGCGCTTTGACCTGTGTGCAAGTGTGCGCCTGTCCAGTTGACGAGAATGAACGGCCGCTGAGCTTCCGCTGTGGGCTGCCGGTGTAGTCAGTCTAGCGATCGCTGGGCTGGCTTCATTGCGTCATTGCATCACGCGTTTGGTGTGCCCTCCCGCAACTCGCGCAACTCGCGTGTCCGCGGCCCATCGCCCGCCCGCGTGGGTGGGTGTTGCATTACTGTCGCAGCTGTGACCCTGCGACCGCGGAGCTCCATCGTGACTCAGACAAGACTGCTGTCTGTGGACTGCGCACTGCAGTACTGTCATTGCCTGCAGAATGTTTCTTGACTGGGTGGTGCAGCTGGGCCTGCTCAAGCACGACCCAGGTGGGCTTCCCTCGATCCAGTCACCCTCACCCTCACCCTCACAGACATCCTCACTCTCGCCCTCACAGGCATCCTCGCCTTCACACCCCGCTTTTCTGAACATTCATCAGCCGGATTGCGTTGCCCATGCTCATGTTATGTTCACCTCAGCACTCGGCATTCCACAATCTGTCTGAGTTGTTGTCTTGTGCTGTCTCTCTGCTGTCTCTGTTGCTGTGTACCTAACGGTCGTAATTAACTTTTGCCCACTATATATTTTGCACCAGATTTAAATGTCCTTGCCGCTTTTCCGCTTTCTGTGAGGCGTGGCGTCGTGAGTCTTGTTGTTGAGTATCTGTGTGGTACAAAGGACCTGTCGTTCCTCACAAGGTTTGTGTGCAGCTGCACTTGCTGCTAATCACACTCTCAATTGTTTGGGGTGGTGTAGAATCGCGTGGGACCTTTAGTTGCTTGAATTCTGTATCATTGGCTTTGTGCGTTGTGTGCGCTGCTGACGGTCACGTGCCCATGTGCTGACCCACGACCCTGCGGGCGTGTGTGTGTGTCCATTTTGAATGCACAGTGCCGTCCACTTGCAATGGGTGATGGAGGTGATTGGCCAGGGGCTTGCACTGCCCATCGAGGACGCCGACCTCACTTCAAAGTGCATCGAACTCTACAATAATTGGCTCCAGGGAATATGGTACGTTTTCCGACGATCACTTGGCGTGGTGGGGTCGTGTATCGCTCGCTGTTGCTCTGTCAGGCGTGCATGACGAGACATGCCTTCCCGTTGCGCAGGAGGAGGGACGATGTGTGGGTGTGTGTGTGTGTCCATTCCGCTGGCTCGCTTGACAGAAACCTGCTCCTCCTTTCCTGCTGTGCACAGGTTCCCCAACTCGAGTGTGCCTCCGGCCATATACGACAATCCGCAGCTGTATTTTCGGCGCATCATGGGCCACTACAGTCTCCTTTTTGCTGCACGCAGAGGCGATGTCGCGCGCCACGCTGAGCTCTGCCAGCGCACACTCGACATTGCGCAGCTTGTGTACCGTGCGTGGGCGCCGTATATGACGGCAGAGAGCTGGGCGGCACTGCTGCGTCTGCTGCTGGGCATCACCGATTCGGTCATTGTGACGGTGCCTGCGCAGCGGGGCGATCTTGCCGACTCTCTGTGCGGCAGCCTTGTTGCGGTGCTGTTTGACGCGTGGCTGCATGCATGCGTCGCGCACTTCCCCAGCCAGGCTTTGTGGGCGTCACTGCGGACACTGTGTGCAAAGTGGCGCCACAGAATGCCCCTCGTCACAACATGGAACGCTACTCTTCTCGGCCTCACTGAGCGCATGATGAACATACTTCACGGGCCAAAATTTGGTCCGCCGCTTGGTGGGTGTGGGCACGCAGTCAGCGAGTCGACTAAAGGGTGTGGGCATGCAGTCAGCGAGTCGACTAAAGGGTATGGGGCATGCAGTCAGCGAGTCGACTAAAGGGTGTGGGCATGCAGTCAGCGAGTCGACTGAAGGTTATAGCGGTAGTTCTCGTCGTCCAGGGGAGTGTTGGTGTTTCTCACCTAACAATCTTATCCTGTGTTTCGAATGTGATTCACTGATAGCTAATCTGCCCGTGGGCCTTTGCATTATTGTTTGTCTTTTTTATCTTGTTGCAATTCACAGTAACCGTGTCGGGTGTGTCCGGTACAAAAGGGCTGTATAGCAGTGGCATTGCCATGCCGGATGACTGTGTCCTGCAGTGCTGGCAGCGCATGCTCCACATTATTGGTGGGTGGGCGTGGGCTGTGTTTTTGTTGTGCTGGAGTTTATTCTACATCAAGGCTACATTATCAATCCCGCCATTCTAATGGAGCTCTTGACATTAAGCACAATATGTGCATGTATATATGTAGTATATGCATACACAGGTGTGGATGTGCATGCACGGTGGTCAACTTCCGTGCTTGTTGTGGCTTTGTCATATTGTTGTTGGAATGCATCAGCCACGTCGCTGGTGGTTGCAGCAATCGTTTATTCTCTCCACCTGTATGGGTTATCTGCATGGGTCACGGGACTACTTGCGCTGTGTCCGCTCACTTTGGTGACTCGCTTGGCATTGTGCGCGCAGTGAATCCAAACCTGATAATGGATGCTGAAATCTACCTCACGGCAATGCAAGGCGTGTCGCGTCTTGTGGATACGTTGTTGTATGTTGAGAAGCGCTCTCCGCCCGACATTCAAGACGAAGCTGCAGCTGCTCCCGTCATGCCTGCCCTCTCCGCCGCGCACTCACGTGATCAGCTTGTGAGCCTGCCTTCCGCGGGCGCAGTGCCATCGTCCGTCCCTGCGGGGAACCATCCGGGCCATTCGCAGAAGTACGACGCGCAGCAGCAGCAGGACCACGCCCTTCCGTCATCGCAGCGTGCACCCTCTGGCAACAGCGTGCTGCATGTGTTTGGCGCCTGGCTCTTTGAGGCTGTTTCGCGCCCGTCTGGTTACGAAGAGGGCAAGGCGGAGGCATACTACGCACTCTGTCGAATTTTTAGCAGTCAGCAGGTACGCATCTCTGTTGTCGTTGTTGTCGTTGTTGTCGTTGCAGTCGTTGTTGTCGTTGCAGTCGTTGTTGTTGATGTTGTCGTGCCACTCTAATTGTCTGCTTGTTGCTTCCTACTTTCATGTGCGCGCGTTGCAATTGATCTCCCTCGTTCATCGGTCGTCTCATTGCATGTCGTGGCGTTGCAGGCATACTCGATGCCTTCACAGGTCGCAGATCCATTTATCCGGGCATACCTTGCGCGATTCTATGCGACCATTGCGCGTGGTCTGCAGCAGCAGCAGGATTCGCTGGGCATGACGGCCATCCTCCTCCACGTCGGGCGGGCGTTTGCGCTGGAACTGGAGGGCTCCCGCGTGCTTGTTCCAAGACTCATCGCCGCCGCCGCTCATGTGCTCGGTCGCCCCACATTTGGTTCGAGCATTTTCCACGGCACACCAATTACGGACCTGCGCCGGGCTTCCATTCACCTTCTTGGGATGGTCCTTCCCCTTGCAAACCACTTTGGAACGGTTGATATTCACCAAGCAGATGCGCAGGAAATTGCTGCTGCTGCTGCGGCGGCGGCGGCTGCTGCTACGTCGGGGAACGGATCGCTCCCGGGGTCCGTGTCGATCCCTGGTGCCGCCACTGGTGTGGGCGGTGTGTCTGCAGCCGGCGCAGCAACGCAGGCGCAGGGATCGAACTCGGTGGCGTCGCTTGGGTCGCTTGGGCCGACATCGTCGTTTGCTGCGCTGCGTTCGCGCATCAACGATTTGCTGATTGCCGCGTTTGAAACCACGCCCGCCAACGACAACGGAAACTGGATATGCGCCCTGTGTGCGTTGCACGTGCAGGCGCACGAAGAAATTCACACGACCCCCTTGCTGGCGCCGCGGATTGTGCGGTCCGTGCTGCGGCAACTGGAGCGCATTCGCTGGAATGCAGAGGTGACGCGCGTGGCCCTGGATGTGCTGTCGGGCGTTGCGCCGCTGCAGCGCCTCATTGCGCAGACCGACGGTCAACTAGCGCGTGAGGTCGTGCTCTCTCTCTGCGGGTACATAGACTCGCAGGCCATGCAGCCCAAGCAGAAGCACACGGCTGATCTGCACTCGATGATTGTGGGTGCATACCAGTGCATGCTCCACTGGGTGGTCGGGTCGGGGGGCTCGCGGCAGAACCAGTGGATCCTCAGGGACAAGCCGTGCCTTGATGCCGTGATTGAGGTTGTTGAGCTTGGACTCACGGGCGCAAAGAGCCGCCGCCCCGGTTCGGCGTCTGCAACAAGCGGCAGCGGCGTCAGTGGTGGGGCGCAGGGCGGCCAGAGCGCTCAGGGAGCTGGAGGCGCATCCGGGGCTGCGGGGTTGTCGGGATACGGTGGATACGGTGGCGCGGGTGCCACGGGCGCATCCGGGGCGGCTGGCCAGGCGGGCGGCGGCGGCGGCAGTGGTGGGGCGTCTGGTGGTGGTGGCGGTGGCGATGGGGGCGGCCTATCGTCTGTCGGGAGCGGCATTGGGGCGGAGGGGGCGGCGACGGGGCCGCTTGTGAAGGAAACAAAGAGCGCGCATCCGGCGTCTAAGCGTGTGCAGGAGATGGCAGAACTCGTGCTCGTGAACCTATTGAATCACCTGGGTAACTTCCCGCCTCCATCCGGCCCGTCTGGAATGTCCACACTGCTGGACGAAGGCGAACTGCTTGCGGGCCTGGTGCGTGCGTCGGCGTCATCTGTGGCAAAGGAGCGCCCGTTTTCAGCAGAGAGCCACATTCGGTACTTTGTTGTTGACAATGGAACCATACTTGGGCTGCTTGAGCGGCCGTCTGAGGCGGATGGACCCGGTGTGACGATGATTGTGAGGGACCAGACGGGTGAGTTTCGTGGTGTCGGGGCATATATGTGCCTTGTGTCTTTGTTTCCAGTTGCGCCCATATCAAGGCGTGTGTGCTGTCACAATCATAGGATCATATCACACGCACACTAATACATGCACTGGCCGGCGCGTTCTTTCCTCTGCCCACACAGGCAAGTACTCTTGGAATGCGCACATGATGTACATGAGCCGCCGTGACTACTTGCGCGTGCGCCCCGATGCGTCGTCTGCCTCACTACGCCCTCGCCCGTCTGAGTTCAATCCCCGGCAGTCAATCCTTGTGTCATCCTCCACCGACCTGATGCTGTTTGCGAGTGCGACCGCGAGCGCCACCGCAAGCCTTGGGTCGTCCTTTGAAAGCGAAGTGCTGAGTTCATCCCTTGGAGCCACACCCCAGCCCACCCCTCCGCCTTCGTCGCAGGCCGCGCCACCCCACCATGCCCATCCGCAGTCCCAGCCACCGGTGCAGACTCCCGGCGGCCTGGCGGTGCTTGTGTACACGGCCGACAGAATACCCCCCATCCACGCCATACTCGAGGGCAACCTGGCGGGACTGCAGCGCACGGTGGATCCGCTCGTGCAGGCGCAGGCGGAGAAGGAGGCTGCCCGCCTCGCCCGCGTCACTGCGACGGTCCCGCCGTTCCCTGATCCCGGCACCACGATTGATGTGCCCCCAACCGCAGACCGCTACCGGGGCGAGTGCAAATTTCAGACAGCGCGTCTGCTCATGTCCCACCTCGGGCTGCTATCCTCGGCCAACGTCGCACCGCAGGGAGCATCACGTGTTCGTGCGCGTGTCCTTGAGCTGGAGCCCGACAGTCGGCTGGCAGAGTCACTGCGGGCGCTGGATGCCACGCCAGCACGTGACTGCGAGCGCGTGTCTGTCGTGTACGTGTATGCCGGGCAGCGCGATTCGCTGGCCATCGCCGCAAACGGCATTGGTAGCGCTGACTACGCCGCCTTTCTCCACTCCCTCGGGTGGCCTGTGCTGCTGCGCGACCATCCGGGGTTCTCTGGCGGCCTCGACGCCGTCCCCTCAATGGTCACCGCCCCGTACCACTCGGATCCGCTGACCGAGATTGTATTTCGCTGCCCCGCCCTTGCCACCGAACTTGGCGCCGAGGAGCGGCGTGCCCTCGTGCGGGAGGATGCGTTTGTCGTCGCATGGGTGGAGGACATGGACGATGCTGCGTTCTTCCCGTATGCCGCAAGCGGCGTGCGCACAGTGCTGTGCGTGAATCCGATGCGTTGTGGGCTATTCCGCGTGCGGGTGGTTGGGCGTGCGTCTGCGGGACCGCTGCTGGATGGTATGGTCGTCAGCCGGCGATCCCTCGGCACGCTCGTGCGCCAGACCGCCCTCAACACGAGCAAGAAGGCGCGCCTCGCCGACAAGGATGCCGGCCGCCCGCTCGCCACCAGAAAGCGCCTCATCGAGGAGGCTGTGTCGCGCGCCCGCAGGGAGGTCGCCCCGGCCGACTTTTACACTTCTATCTTCACAGATCTCCCCGCCGTCGGATATGTGGCAGGCGCTGTCCCTGCTTTGCTCTCTTCAGAAGTGTGATCAGAGTGTGTCTCGTGGATGATGTGTGTATCTGTCGGAATGCACCTGACCCAACTGGCCGTCCAAGCCTGACTTTTCGGAAATTAAATTTTTTTGCAGTATTGGGTCCAGAATCAACCTAACCCAGACTCAAGCGCATATTCACATTCGAGAGTACCCTGTCATACAATAATATCTCAATCAGTACTTGCACTCTCATTTTATACGTAACAATAGTAACGAGTAATTCTTTGTACCACGTCGGCCTCTGCATTGGTCAGTACAAACTGTTCCTGCCGGATCGGAAAAGCTGCTAGCCTTGAAATTTTAATTGTACTTCACTGATTGACGAGGAGGTTGGCATACGTTCAGGGGACAAGCAGCATGGATAGCACCGACGGCGCGGGGCCGTCCTCGCATTCGTTTAATGAAGAGAATGTTTGGCTGCGGGAAGAATCCGCTCACGAATCAGCATTTGCAGCAAATTCCGGAAAGAGCGATAACATCGGCAGTGACCATGTGGGGCAAGGCACAGAGCCATCGGTTGCAACGGTGGGTTGTCTGCCCAGATTAATAGGGTCACATTGTTGTGTTGTTGTGATCCACAACCCAGTTCATCATGCTGCGCACGTGGGATCGGATCCTCGCTCAACATCCACTGACACCGTTGGAGACTCCAGGTGGACGAGCCACTTGCACCGCTCCCAATTCTGCTCCCATTGGAGCCGCAATTACTCGCTCAGCTAGAGGAGGATGCGAAAAAGGTCTCTGCTAATATCGACTACATGCTGGAGTCTCTCAAAATCAACCTTCATGCGGTAAGTAAGGCCTTCAAATCGCCTTCTCTCGCGTTCAACTTCACGTGCCCGCTTGCTAAAGGTGCACTCCGATGTCTCGCTTTGCGCAACTCAGGTGACAGGCCTCTCGCTGGGATGCGAAAATGCATACGGCTTGTCTGTTGAAGGAGCAAGTTCAGTCGTCGATGACGCTAACAAATCGCTGGCTTCTCTCATTGTGCACGCGCGAGAGCTTGATTCGCTCATGGGCCCAATCGAAAAAATGGCGCATCAAGTGTATCCATCACCACCGTTTTGTGTGTCCTGAATTGAAGACTCGTGGTTTTTCATTCCGTTACTAACTTTTTCTTAACGCCAAATCGGTTGGTTTGCCTTCAAACTTGCAGGCAATCTCTGAAGAAAACTCTTGACGTATTCGAGCAAATTGTGAAATAATACAATATCCCCTCAATTGGGCTTTTTATTGTAATCAAAAAGCATTCAAATCAAATTATTCAAAAACGAACTTTAGTCCACGTATATTATAAGTGATATTGCAGAAATAGAGAAGCAAAAGGCATAAGTCTCTCCAAACTGAAATTCCTTTAGGAAAATGTGTATCCACGCATAAAATTTTTTTTAACTGATTATTAAGCATTGATCCAACTTCAACTCATTTTGTGGTTACGATATAAAATTACCTAGTAAATATTTAAACTGGGTGCTGCTGCAATACGTATCAGAGCAAAAGCTGCTGAACTCACTGCAATACGTATCAGAGGAAAAGCTGCTGAACTCAACAAACGCATCAAGTTGGTGCCCAACAACACTCTAAACAATACCACAAAAAAGCAGCGCTCGATTCATGTTTTGATTGCTGTTTTGATTTGCAGTATTAGACCAAGGAAACTAGAAAACAAGGAAGCGAAACCGCACTTTTATTTATATGTGTACATTCTAAGTGTTGCGCCACGCTAGTGATATTAGGAAAACCAAAACACACTGTGCCGCTTTTTTAGGAGTTTACTGGAGACACACACACACGCACACGCACATGACACACACACAAACACACGCACACAAACACACGCACATACACATAGACAGACACATGACCCACACACGCACATGGACATATATACACACATGAACATACACATATACATATATACACATATACATATATATACACACATACATATGTACACATACACACACATTTATTTATATTATACATAAACATACTACACACACACACACACACACACACACACACACACACACACACACACACACACACACACACACACACACA
>CALSCR010001555.1:0-39188 GCA_943704495.1 Pigoraptor chileana
CACACACACACACACACACACACACACACACACACACACACACACACACACACACACACACACACACACACACACCACACACACCCACACACACCCACACACACCCACACACACCCACACACCCACACACCACACACACACACACACACGCATACGCAAACACACACACACATGCACACACACACACACACACACAAACACACACACACACGTCAACACGTCAAGCCAGGCGTGTAGTCAATATGCGCACACGCGCCCATTGAATCGCCGATATTTTTCTTCTGATGACCGCTCTGTGCATCGTGTGCATCATGCATTGCAGCAACCTTATCTGGTGGAACGAGGCGGATGGGAAGGGGTTCGCAGTTGATTATCCGTCCATTTCGATGCACGCCGTCTGTAAGGACGTCTCTGTCTTTCCGTCGCCGTGCATTTACTGCCAGCTTGAGGAGGGCAATACCTCCGATGACTCGGGTGGGTTGTCTTATTGCGGCGCCTTCTTTGAGTAGTTGCTGTGTTGAGCGATATCATAGTGATGCGTATCAGGGCCATGTTGCTCATGCAAGGGCGATCCATCCATCACATCGGAAAGAGTGAATGGCCGCCCCGTGGACACCGTTTTTTTACCGTGTTTGTCAGAAACCGCGTGCTCAGTGCGCACACCTCCCGCCCGCTTGTACTTGCAGATGTGAGCGAGCTCCGCCTTGTTCCCGACGACGATGGCGCACGTGAGTGTTTCACGGAATATTTTATTGCCAGTTGCGAGGGCAATTTCAGAGTTGATTTGTGACGTTTGTTTGTTTGCGACATGCCCCAACACACACACCGCGTGCACAAACTCACGCGCACACCATGGCTGCCTTTTGCACGCGAATTGCCAAGATTGACTGTTTGAGAGAATGTTCGGAAATGTTCGGAGTGTGGTGTCATGAGTTTGTGTGTATTTGTATTTCCTGTGTGTGTATATGTATATGTGTATGTATATGTGTTTTGTATGTTTTGCATGTTGTGTTGTTTGTGTGTCACTTTTTTTTGTTGCACGGGAATCACAGCGCACAGCAGTGAAAGCAAATTAGTCACAATTATTCACACGCAATCAACAACGGATGTGTCACGTGGCAGTGATGGCCATTTACGAGGCAATGTCAGACTGCCAAGCACTGCACCCGAGCCTCGATGAGGACAACGAAGGTGCGTTCTGCTTGCGTTTTGTTATTGCTTTGTGCGGATAAGCGAGTGTGCTGTGTGCATGAGGGTTTGTGCGTGTGCGTTGTGTGTGCATTTGTGTGGTACATATACTTGAGATGGCTGTGTGTGAGTGTGCTGTGCGCACGCCGCTTGTGCGTGTGTGTTGGGCGTGCGTGGCACTTATACGTGAGATGGTTGGTTTGGACTGTTTGTAAGTTTGCTGTGTGTACACGTGGATTTGTGCATGTGCGTTGGGCATGTGTGGTGGTACATATACTTTAGATGGTTCGTTTCGACTCTGTGTGAGTGTACTGTGTGCACATCACTCAGCTCTTTGTTTGTGAATTTGCGCAGGCGATGATGACATGATTGTCAATGACGACGAAGTGCGCGTGGGTGCCGCAAATGAGGTGGGTTGCGTCACTGCTGCTGCGACGTCTTGTTGATTGTTGACCAGGTCCGTGGGTACTCGCCTGTCCGTAACTGTCCACCACATAGCATCACACATACACACGACCTGGAATACGCACAGTCCAGCAAATCCATCCCACAGTTACAACAGTTACAACGATTACTCACTCCACGCGATTTGTGCATGCAAAACACAGATGCGGCTGCGACAGCTCGAGTCGGTGTTCTCGGCACCCCCGGAGGATCACAATGGCCACGAGGCTGTTGACGGCGACGACGACCAGTACGAAGACGCCGACGAAATGGAGCACTGAGAAGCCAATTGCCCTAGAACTTCGATTGTGATTGAAGTGCGTGTGTGCGTGCGTGCGTGTGCGTGTGCGGCTGCGTTTTTGTGCCACCCTTTTTGGTGGGTGTGTCGAACAAACTAAAATGATTTCCGTTTGAAAGCATAACGAATCGGATTCTGGTTGTCATGCGTACACTTACTGCTGGCACTGCGAGGGGAAGCAACTCACAACAGCAACGCCACAACAATAGCACGCAAAAACAAACAACCAACAACACGCAGATGAAAGAAGATGCACGCGCACGCGACGGAAAATAACGGCAAGCACGGACGCAATATAAGACGCAGCACGGGTGAGAGCAGGAGAGCCTTAGGCCGCAACGAGCACAGGCGATGGCGACGCGCCCGCAGTGGCAGTGGACCCATACTTGGAGATGAGCTGCAGAATGGTCGGGTACACTTCCTTGTGCGCGTTGACGCCCCACAGATACTCCATGTGGTTGTACTCGGGCTGCACCTGCACAAGCACGGGGTCGATGCGCTCAAGCAGTCGCGGCACGTCGATGATGCCATCGCGCGCGCCGTACAAAACCGCCACGGGGCACGTGACCCGCTTCAGGTCGTACTCGGGAGGCTCGTCCGTGCCGTGGCGGCGGCGGTTGGTTGTGAGCCCGCGATCCATCGGACGGAACTTGCCTGCATTTCATTGTTGATTGTGCGTGTTTTGTATATATTGTGTGTGGATTTGTTGTGAGGATTGATTGCTGATGTTTAAGTTCAAGTATCCGCTCTCAGGAACCATACGACACGAGAAACAATATATAAGCACAAAATGGAAACAGCAGCGGACACAAGTTTGAGGAGATGTCAACGGTTTCACTCACGTGATCGCATGAGTTGCAAGAGGTGCAGTAGTGTCGACGTGGAGGTGCGGTCGGGCGTGTGGCTGAACAGCACGGCAAGGCGGTGGGGATTGAGGTCCTGATTGCGCCAATCGTGCAATTACGCAGAACACGAGGGAAAAGGAATTGCATCGTTCAAAGTAAGACAGAGGTAACTCATCCAGCATAACTACGAAAACATGGCATGGACGTGTGTAAATCGACAATTCCACAATTTGAGACACACACGCGCATGCACACTGGGTCATGCCTAACAATGTCCATGTGCACGGCACCGAACGCGAGATAAGGAATGCACCGCACCGCAGACACACACACACACACACACACCCGGTCGTTCCATCCGAGCAGAATGTGGAACATGAGCAGGCCCATGATGGCCCACACGGCCGTCCCTGCCGACCGCGCGAGAGCACGCAGCGGCTGCACAATCGGCATGAGTTCTCCGCTGCCAAACGACGACACAAATGCTTCCGGATGGTGCGCCGCAAGGAACGAAAGTCCTTTGAGGATTCCGCGGTCTGCGTCGCTGACAAACACCGCCGGCGACATGGCCACAAACAGTGAGATCTTCGAGTTGAGAGTGGGGCTCGTGCAGAGCGCGGCGAACATTTGCCCCGATCCCTGGGAGTGGCCAATGTACACGAGGGACTTCTCGCCCGTTGCGCGCAGAATGTACTCCACCATCGCCTCGCAGTCATGCTCGCCCATGTCCGCCAAGCTCCAGTCCCAGTGCGCACTCGGCCCCGCCTTGAACTTGGAGTAGCTTGTGCCGCGGTTGTTGCCCACCCACACATCATGGCTGCACGGGAACACAGACCAAAAACGCACGACACGTGAGCAAGATGAGGTGTGGCAGATGCAAATCATTGCCGCCGCAAGAATTGAAGACCCCAACAACGGATGCAGGCACAAGCACGCGACCAACTCTATCAGAATGCAAACCACCACATACGACGGCCACACCACTCACCCGGCATCAGCAAGCACGTAAGGAAAGCATTCGTGCGCGTCGTTCATGAGATAGACCGCCGACGACTGCCAGAGACCGTGCTGAACAAGGACCACCCGCCGGTCACTACCAAGGCCGAGCGGGTCCTGTGCATGCGTGTGCGTGTGCGTGTATGCGTGGTGATGCGCATCGCCCGCCACATGCGTGACGTGGGTGTGGCCTCGTCCGCGCGCGTGCACTTTGCCGACGCGCCCGTGCGGAATCCGGTGGAGTTCCAGTACGTGACCGTCGCGGGTGGCGCACTTGTGCTCCTCGACGGGAAACGCCTTGGATCGGATGATCTCGGGTGCCGTTCTGCACAAAACGCAAGAAACACGCCCACCCGTTAAAATGTGAAGACGATGCGCATCGTGAAATCATAGACATACATACCGCACATCTACACAGATGGGCAGACATGCACAAATTCGAGACGACAAACGCGAATTAAATGAAGACAGTGCCAACTAACCTCTTCACATCCGGATGGTAACCCGACCTGAGGCTCTCGAAAAACTGGAATGCAAGAACCTTGAAGGTGTTGAACGAGAAAGGAAAGCGTCCCTGGATGCAATTCGCCACGAGCATCACCATTGAAGCACACAACGCAACAAAGATGATCACCACCGGCAGCACGATCGAAGACACGGTCGACAAAACGGCGCGCGGAAGGCTACAAAGCCTGCGGAAACTTGCGGTGATCATTTCAGTTTTTCAGATTCGCCGTTTCATAAGAGAACAGCGGTATTTGAAAATGAAATTTGGTCTGGCCAAGGGCGGAAAAGTGCATCTAATTGGCCACCAAGTGATCGCTTTTGTTGTTAAATTGGACGTCACTTATTTGGTTTTGCAGCGCGGGCGTCCGCGTAAAAACTGAAAGTGAGCGTGGGTCGTGCGTGCATTCATGCATGCATGTTGCAAGTGCAAATGTGTGTGTGTGTGTGCGTGTGTGTGTGTGATTGCGGTGCCGAACGAAGGGAACCCCCCAACTCCACCCGCGCATTTAAACTGAGTGATCGCATTAATTAGCACAGAATTCGGGGCTGTGGTCAGTTCAAATTGCCGGGACTGCGGCGGGGCGAATTACGGACCGAATTACGGGCAGCGTTCCCCTTGTCGCTGATTGGTCGGCTGGCGGTCAGTCGTGCGGGTGCTCCACTTGCTGCGTCCGGCGTCACTGTTGTGTGCTCAAACAACACGCCGCACTCACTGGCACACACACTGAACACGCCGCACTACTGCCACACAGAACACGCCGCACTCACTGGCACATACAACACGCTGCACTCACTGGCACACACAACACGCTCACTGACACGCACAACAAGCCGCACTCACTGGCACTCACACTGACAAGTCGCACTAACTGGCACACACCCGGAAGGTACTGAACCTGTGCACTGATATGTCCCTTGATATACATACACACACACACATGCATGCACACATACATACACACATACATGCACACATACATACACACATAAATGCCCACAAACATACATACACGCCCCGTGCTACTCAGTGCTATGCACTCTGCATCAGCCCTGATCACAGCCCATAGCTGAACTGTGTAAAATGGATGCTCACAGACCCGGCACATATACACTGCTACGCACGACACAATTCGCTTGCAATGGAACAAATCTAACCCGCAATGTATATGCGCCAGGTATATGCGCCAGGTACTATATTTTTAGAACGACTGTTTAGCCGCCTTCGGATGTCATCGTGGTCGCGGCATCTGATTCGGGTGTTCTGGCGTCCTCTGCCAGTACTAATGTGCCGTCAGTGCTCCAGCAATTCAAAGAACTATCTACCACTGTTTAATGTGAAATAAAACGATCTAGTTTGATGAAACCGGTGCCATTTGAAGAGTAAATAAACTGCTAAATTCAGTTCAAGTCAGTGCAGTTTGGTATTCAGACATACCGCCGACTGTGCAGCTTCAGCCATGCCGTGCCCGTGCCCACGCCCACCCGCTCATCAGACCGGCTTTCCGACTGTGCAGCATCAGCCATGCCGTGCCCACGCCCACGCCCACCCGCTCACTGATCAGACCGGCTTTCCGCTGTGCAGCTTCAGCCATGCCGTGCCCACGCCCACACCCACCCGCTCATCAGACCGCCTTTCCGGCTGTGCAGCTTTAGCCATGCCGTGCCCACGCCCACACCCACCCGCTCACTGATCAGAGCCGCTCGTAAGACCGCCTTTCCGCAGGGTGGAACGACTGAGCTGGCCGCCGGCCGTCGTCTGACAAGTCACGTGATCACGAGGCGCCATTCCTGGCGACGCCGACCACAACGACCGGCTCATTCATTGCAACTTAAGATAGTGTCATGATGCCAACACAGTTTTGACAAGTATCAGCACCAGTTCCTCATCTTATTGTATTGTTGCTTTGTTGCATCGGGCACGAGCAGTGGCTAGTAGTGAAGCAGGGCTATTGGCAATGCCGAGGGTGCGCTTGCTTTTGCGAAAGGGATTTTTGCTGTCACCACGTTTACACCCGCACGTGACGTGTGTGTAGTTCGTCCGCCGATTCGTGTGTTATGACACCATGTCCTTTTGGGGAGGAAGAAAGCCTGACTCGGATCGTGTTTTGATTGCCCCTCAGGTTTGTCTTGTGCCATTAGTGTGAATTTGATCCGTCTGCCACTGTTCTCCTGTATGGCGAGGCGCCTCCGTTCAGTTGAGAGTGCGTTGTTGTTTAATATTTTGTGTGGTTGTATATTGGAACGTCTCTCTGTGTGCTCTTCTCTGTCCGCATTTTGATTAACTGCGCCAGTAACACTAAACTGCGCCAGTAACACCGTGCACTGCCTCGCTCCTTTGGCCGTGCAGGGCAGTCAAGACGTGTCGCGCGCATTCGATGGATACAAGAAATGGTGAGTTCCTTCTTTGCTGCAGTGCCATCTACAATTCGCTGCTCTGTGTGTGTGTGTTGTGTGTGTGCGTATGTATCTATGTTTGCCCTTTGACTTTTTGACTGAACCCGATCATATGTTTGTGTTGATACAGGCTCGCAGATCAACAATTGATGTCGAAAACATATGCGGTGGGACAGGTTTGTCCCGATGCGTATTGTTGATTCCTGGTTGTATTTGTGTGTATTATGTATGTAGTGTGAGTGAGTGGGTGTGTTACCGTGCATAATGTGTGTTTTTGTGGTGGTGTGTATCTATTATGTGTGTTATGTAGTGTGAAGGATTGTAGTGCACTCGCTGAAGTCACGCCATTCTCCCTTTTACACTCTCGCGTACTTGCAACAGAATGGATCGCAGCCAAATTTGCAGAAGCGGGATGCTCCAGACGGCGCGGTTGTGAAGGCGACGCCAGGCCCGGACACACAGATGCACACGGACATACCCGCACCCACAAGTGCCCAGACTCTGCTGTCCAATAGCCTCTCTGTGAGTGCGCCGGCATCCTCATTTGCCTCGCAGCTGGCCGAGGCTCGCCGTGCCAATGCATCTGCGCCAACGCCAACAGCAACAGCATCATCACCAAGCACAAGCACAACACCATCAAATGCGGCCAGGGCAACGACTGCAGCAGCAAGCCCTTCATCCGGACCAACACATCCCTCGACATTGCGTGCGGAGCGCACCAATTCATCGCCATCATTAGCCTCGTCTGTCATTGCCGTTGGTTCTTCGTCTTTGGAGCCGACGCTTCCAGTCATGTGGGAGGGCGAGCGTGCGGAGGAGATCATTTCCATGATTGAGGAGGAGCAGCAGCAGCTAATCGACGCACTCTCACGCCAGCGCGCCGTCAACGGTGATCTCAAGCGACTTCTTCTCGCGTCTGTTGGCGAGACTGTTGCCGAACGCTGCGAGTCGCTAGTGCGTGAGCGTGCTGATCTTGCGTCGCACGGCCGCTTTCTTGCCGAGCGTCTGCGGGAGACGGAGGATTTGGTGGAGCAGGAGCGCATCCGTATGGACGTGTGGCAGGCCAAGACGGAGGCGCTGCATATCACGGCGGGCGAGAGCGCCGCTGCACGCCGGGAGGCGTCGTCGATCATTCGGGGCCTTGTTGAGGAGCGGTCTGCCATCCGTTCGTCTCTTGTGCACGCACACACCGCCCTCGTAAGGGCATCCACACGGATAGCCGAAGCCGTGTCTCCGTCGCGCAATCTCGTCTCGCTCGCAGGTCACGTGCGTTCTCTTGCGGAAAAGATGGCGCCATCCGTCGCCTCTCCCGCTCACCTCGAGACAGTCCCTGCGCCTGCTGATGGCGATGGGGTCGCAAGTGCATTGGAGGCTGCGGCTCGTGCGTTTGTCGAGAGGGAAGCAGCGGCGGTGCCGTCGCTTGAGTGCGAGGTTGCGGGGATTTCTGTCGAGCGGACGCGGCGGGGCGAGAGGCGCGCACGTGACGGCCAGTCACTTCTGCTGAGTGCCGCGGGGCGTGCGCACGCGCGCGGGGAACAGGGAGGACGCAGCGGTATTGTCAATTGCTGTCCGCGATGCCGAGGGTTCGTTCTCAATGTGTAGCCCCTCCCTCTAGTCTAGCTGTTGTCGCTCATGCTCCAGTGATGGACTACTGCCACCCACATGCACTGTGCAAAGATCAGTCATGCGTATGGCGCACGGTGCACCAGTGGTGGACTGGCTGCTATACTGTGCTGCGGCATTCGATAGCCCGCGTGACCGTCCCGTGGAGGGGCGGTTTTTCACGGGCTGTGGTGGATGCCGCACGGCTCCCTCAATGAAGAGACTTTTAAGACTCTTCGGGTCCCTGTGCCAGTAGTTGTTGCGGTCGCCGGCCTATACCATCACCCATTCTAGCGAATAAGTCGGACGTCTGTCGATTCCCTTTTCTTCTTTATGTCACCCGATTATGCCGGGATGTGAGTGAATCCATTAGCGAATACGCGAAACTATGACCAAAGTGAGCTGGCGCTCAAGACGGTTAGGGTTTACTCAGAAGTCGCACAAATTCGCGAAATTCGTAAATTCGTAAATCCTAAATTAACAGGTGTATTGAATTTTTGCCAAATTTTGCTGTTGCGGTACCGCCAAATTGAGCCTCAATTTTGCGGCAGTATGCAGTAAAATTCACCGCCACTTTTGCGGTACCGCCAAATTGAGCCTAAATAATTTTTTTATTTTGAGTGTAAGTGCAAATAAATCATTCGGCAATCTCCAATATAAATGCGCTTTGTTCAATTCAATTTCGTCGATCAGTTCATTTCATTTCATTTCAGTTCAGTGCTCAACACAATTCAGCAGTCAGCCCTTCCCACTGTAATCTGATCAATCATGGCCGGTTTTTTTCACCCTGACCGAGCCGTTTTTCAAAATATTTTATCTTTCGACAGCGAACTGATTGGAAAATGGTGCCGAAATCACTCAGGACTCTGATCGGATCGAAATTTCAGTTCATACTACTCGCGGGCCGATCGGCTGCTCTTATTCGTGTAACGTAGTTTCAGGGGTACTCCTGCGGTAGTTTAATACGCGGCCCGGAGCCGTTATTCTCGAGAGCGGCATCAGATGAGACGGCATGAAACTGTTTGTGAATTTTACGTTGGCCGTTCAGTGGCCGGGTCGAGTCATTTTCAGTTCGGAATTTCGGCATTTCAGAGCGGGTTGAACAGAGGTCTTGAAAGAAAAAGTAAAAGCACTTTATCAAATTAAAACAGTTGTTTCCCCATTCTTTTGTTGCGGACTCCAAATTAATAGTCCCGGTGAGAGACACAGTGGTCTGCCCGATCGTAAACATTATTCGACCAATCAGAACGCGCCACCGCATCCACTGGCATCGCATGCATCGCAATGTGCACTTCATCTCGCTGTACGCGTCATGCATCCGCGTGTGAATAAGAGTCGAGTCACCACTGGCTTTGCTCAGACGACAAAGCGCACTTTTGGAAATCTCGTTTGTTGTGCGTTGATTCGAACTCCCAGTGTGCTACATTTGCATTTTGTTTGTGGCAACCATGTGGCCGAGGGCTGTCAGCGGGGTCGCTGTGCTCGCCATCTGCGTTGTCCTCTGTGCATCTGGAGTCCGCGCAGATGTCGACGAAATCATCGACGGATACACGGACAAAGCACATGCCTGTGAGTTTCAATTGAATTTTTCTCCAGTTTGGTTTGTTGTGACAACCCAATACACAACGTGCATAGAGAGTCAATGTCTGTTTGCTCTGATAGAGCACCTCAATTATGCGCGCTTCCTTTTTTGCAATTGCGGAGTCCATTGGCATACCGCCTATACACTGATTGGAACTCCTACATTTCTGTTTGCTGTTGGAGTCCTAAAACACTGGAGTTGAATCTTGCCTTTCTTTTGTGCAGTGTGCGTGAAGTTATCAAGGGCCAATATTGGTGAGTTGCCCGAGTGTGTCCAAGTGCCTCTGCTGTGTGTGAATCGGCGTTCCTGGCAGGTTATTGTGTCTTGTGTCGCTCACACGCAAAACGTGTCGGTGTCTGATTTATGTGTTGCATCTACCAGCCCTTGATATGGAATCGTGCGAGGCCTTGCAGTTTGTTGCGATGGGCTTTCTTGAGCGCAAGGCACGCCCGGTGTTGAAGAAGTCTCCCCTGTGGACTGGTGATGAGGACGATGCGGATCTCAAGGCTCGGCGTGCACCTTATGACAAGGACTTGGTTTGTATGCACGAACATGTGTTGTTGACTCGATGGGTTGAGGCTGTTATTCTGTGTGGCGGCAGCGCTCCTTCTTGGCTCACCATGGATACACATTGCTGGTCCCCTCATTCCACCATTCTCTCCTTTTGGCTCGTGTGTGTCGCAGGAAGTCGCATTCCGCGCGATGATCAAGTGGATGTTTGGTGAAGAGCGCAATTTGTGGGACAAGAATCCCACACAAATGACTCGCGAAATCTCAGAGGCATTTTTCACTCACTTTGCAAAGTGGCTTGTTAAGGTATTTCGACTCCATGGGACGCCGAATATCTATTTCTCTTGTGTGTGGAGTCCATGGGCACTGCGCCTAAGACACTGACTTGAATCTTGCATCTCTGTGTGCTTGTTTTGTACGAGCAATGAGCCTGCAACACTGGCCCGCTTTCTCCTACCACCCCTCTGCTATGTGATGATGCATAACACGTAATGGAGATCTGCCCTAAGCGATTTGTCGGTATTGTCCTCTTGAAACCCTCGTTTTATCTCCTTGTTTACCTGATCGCGGTCTTTTCGATGTGCAGATCATGCGGGAGGAGAAGTTGGGCGAAGTCACACCCGCATTGGTCGAGGTTAGCGGATCGGCTTGCTGGCGTGTTGCTGTGTCTTTTTGTGGCATTGTGGGATCTGCTTTTGAATGGAATGTGACAATACCAGCGTGTGTTGTTCTATCGCTCCTTACACATGTGCAATCGACAATCTGCCTGGCTGCAGGATTGGAAGCACGTCCAGTTTTCTGGAAACGCAGGAAACGCACGCGGCGAGCTGTGAGCCGGGCATCCTATGGCAGGCCACGGCCCTTTGTTTTACGTCACGAATGATGTTCAGTTGCTGTGCGGCAGACGCTGCGGGTGCGTGCGTGCGGGTCGCGTGCGTGCAGGCGTGATCGTGGTGGCGACCTCAACAAAAGCATGAGTCTTCACACACTCCTTGTGTAAACAGGGCCAGACAGATTACTGCGTGTATGTGTTGTATGTTGTGTTTGCAGTCCTTCCAGAGGACTGCTGTACTCGATCCACGCCGAAACACACCCTGCAACGAGTACAACAACAGCAAAAACAATAGCGCAACAACAACGATGCCAGATCAGACAAAGGGTCAACATTCAGAGATAGGGCGGCCCTCGTCGCTTGTCGTCGCCATCGGCGCTGTTCTTGACGAGAAGAACGGCCTCTTTCATGTCGCGCGCACTAATCGCCTCCGTCTCGGCGTGGAGTTCGCGCAGCCGCTGACGCTCGGCCTGGGCAGAACGAGGTATGAGACATTAGCATCATAAGAACAGCAGTTGTGCGAATGCATTGCAATGGCGCTGGTGCAGGGAAGTTTGTTGATACGACACACATGCATGTGTATGTGTGTGCAGGCGTCATCCATCTTTCTGCTGATGGCATGGGGGTGACACCGCAAGAAGGCAGACAGACTAGACACACACATACACACTGGGAGACAGTCGCGCAACACGCACATGCACACACCTTCAAGAGGGTCTCCTGATAGTGTTCGAGCTGCTGCCGGAAGCCCGAGTTTGGGCACACGACCGACCGCGCCGCCCGCAAAGCGACGAGAGCAGTGGGGAAGTCCAGTTCAGTCGAGGTCATCATGTATGCCAGTGTTAATGTGCTGCTGCGTGATATGCCCGCCATACTGCGCCATGCAACGAGACGCCGGTGGCGGAGGTGGGAGTGTGGAGTGGTGGTTGGGAGTGGTGGTTGCGGTGGTATTGGTGAGCATGGACGCGTGCCAACATGCCCACAAGCAATACGCGCACATGTAGATGGGGCAACTGAAGAGCAACTGGGGGTATCACCCGCATGGCCGTTATACATTGTTGCATCGTTTTTACCAAAGCACAGCAGACGGGGAGAAAGAGAGCTAAGCACGAGAACACCCACCAATGCACAAGCACATTCCCGCCATCAATGCGCGCCTTGTGAATAAAGTCAACCGCCGGTCGAAAGTGCGGCCGTCTGCAATGTGCCAGTGAGTTTGTGTGAGTGCGGGACGGGCATAACATACACCCTCATATCGACAAACAAAGACACAAATACTATCCAAGGCACAATGCAAGCGGCTATAATTCAGTCGACACTTACAAATCTTGCGAAGGCGCATCCGCGGCGTCGATGCAGAGATATGTTATATGCTGCGACGGGCAACAAACTCAATCGTTAACATGCACATTAAAAAGCACAATGAACGCAAGGTCCACTGGTGCACCACTTACATCGTACACTGGTGCTGGCTGCTCATGAACCGACAGAATGTGTGTGATATTGTGTTTTTTCAACTCATTCCTGTCCTGCGAGTCTGCTCATTGCGGTTTTTATGTGCAAGTGGGATGTGAAAGAGTAAGTGGATGAAGGAGGAGTGAGCAGTACTAGTGGAAGCGATTGCATTTCACATCAATCGTGCTGATCGACAATGCACAGGAGGGAAAGTGCCATCTTACCCTGAATGTTGCCCATATAGAGGCCAGGAAGGATCTTGTTCATGCCGTTGCCCATTTTCGCGCCTTTAGTTCCACTACTCTTTTGAAACAGAGAGTGGGTGCTGTAACTGTCGTGATTGTGGATCTCTACAAGAAGAATTTGGTGTGTATTTTGTGGATATGGAGGGTGTGCATGTAACAGCGCGTGTGAATGAGTGTGCGTGTGTGCGTGTGTATGGTGTGTGTGTCTGCGTGCATGCCAGAATCGAGTCAGCATATCACAAATACGCTGAGTGATGGTTTTGTGGCTTTCGCAGTTTCAGTGCCCGGTTGAGTCTAGGGTCAACGCCACGTCACTCGCGCCATTAATGTGAAATTACGTGTGAATTATGCCACTATTAACAATGCAGTCCAGTTCGATCGGCGCGTTTCAAACTAAACAGTGACGTCACGGTATCTCAAATTGGAATGCCCTGTCACGACTACTATTGCGGTGCTGTCGCAAATGCACTTTTGTGAGCTTCATAAACACAAAATGACACAAATGCGCTACTGCTAAGCAACAAACCAAACGTGACACATGAACGCAAACTCCAAGAAACACTGGGGAGACACGGAACAGAATGGTATGCTCTCTGCTTTAATACTAATTGGCTTCGGTGACGACAGTTACTACATTTGATTGAGTGTTCCCGTCTCGTTCCGCGTCGTCCCACTTGCAGGGCTCCTCTGCATCAGCCTTGCAGGATAACGACATACTACGGTTGGCAAAATCGAGTGGATGTGAGTGCTTTTGTACCTCAAAAAATTCACTTCATTTGAAGAATATTTTTAGTGTTCCAAAGTCTCACCAAATCAGTTTTAATTGTGCAGTGCAAGCGCATGCCTTGCGGCGACTCCACAACCACTTTATGCGCCTTGATACGGATCACAAGGGCTACGTGGATGCAGCTGACTTCCAGCGTTCACTCGCATTTGCACTCAGTCCTGTGTTTCCTGCCATTGCAAAATTAATGGCGCGAGGGGATGCGCGGGGGGCCGTTTCATTTGACGAGTTTGCAGTTGTTGTCGGCGCATCGCTGGCCAACAAGCAGGCAGCTGCCGCACGACGTAAGTCACGTGGCGTCTGCTAGCGAATTCGATTTTTCATATTGCGCTCGTGTCCGTTCGACCATTGTGCTACTGAATGCAATCATATGTGCTACTAAATACTACTCTGCAGTCGTCTTGCGCCTCTTGGACGGAGACGACGATGGAAAGGCAACATTGGAAGATGTGGAGGTTCTGCTGGTGACTATTCTTGGGCACACGCATTCACACGCCACGATCACTGCAATTGCGAAGTCGTTTATGGGGCGATATGGAAAGGATACCCTTGACATCAACGACGTCGCGTTGGTATGTGCATGTGTGAAGTGTGAATGTGTGTATATGGATGGGTGTACGTGTGTGTATGTATGGTGTATGAATGGGTGCACGTGTGAACCCTCGCGGTTGCTTCATGCTGTTGTTACTTCAAGTTGTCATGCACGACGAACCTCCTTCTTACTTGAGCTTATTTCCATGAATGACCTGGTGACTGTGACTTGTTCACTTGCTTCCAGCATATCATGCCACTGATGCCTTTTTGTTTGTTTGTGTCGTATTATCCGTTGATGCAGCTTTTGGCATCCGGTGATGGCGAGGGCAAATTCAGCGTTCACATGCGCAGCTGAATGATGCCTCATGTAGTGCCCCTCTTGACTGGTGGAACTATTTCAGTCCGATCCGCTCTTCAATCGCTGGTATGTTCCCCGTTGGTCGATGACTGTCGACCGACCGTTCGACAGTCTGGTGTGCCAGCCCGCAGCCGTTTCAAGGTCTTTTCAAGGGCATTCCAATTCAGCGACGACAGACTCAGCCCGTGAGCCGTGCCCCGCTGGATTGACGGACTCGGTCGCATCACCAACAAGCATCTTGCTAGTGCTTACAATGTCGCTGTGACCACCGGTGCTACGCTTGTTGCCGTTACCTGTTGCCTGACACGCCACACATGCAAATGGGCAAATATTAGGCTTGACAATTCCCGCACACGCTGCACTCGCCTGGCAGTACAAGCTGAAGGCACTTCTCTGTTGACCTGTGTGACGACGCTTGTTACAACGGCTGTTACGCCGCGGGGTCATACTGATTACGTCAGGGTTGTCTCGGGACAAATGAATTGACATTGCTAGTGTCATTACTCTCAGATTGCAGCAAAAAATCAAATTAACCGCACAACGGCCGATGACTGTTCGTAAGTCACCACAAGCAAAATGGTTCCCAAACAGAAAAGATGAGATCGAACGTTTTCTTACTTTAGTAGGCACACACCACAGTCCGTTTTGCTCACAACTTTGTGCGTATCCGCACGTTAATCGTGTGGCAAATGGTGTCCGCCTCGATCTCCTTCGTTGGGGCCTTTGCACCGGGCAATGCACCCGCATACCACCGCAACCGCGTGTTTGTTGTTGTTGGCAGCAAGAAGCAGGCGCTCGCTTGGCTCGACAGCGCAGGTTTGTGTGCGGCGCGTGCGCACGTCTGTTTGTGCCCATGCGTGTGGCAGTGTCAATGCGCGCGTGTGTGTGCATCTGTGTGTGTGTGTGTGTGTGTGTGTGTGCATCTGTGTGTGTGTGTGTGTGTGTGTGTGCATCTTTGTGTGTGTGCTTGTGTATGTGTGTGTGTGTGTGTGTATGCTGTGTGTGTTTCTGTGTGTGTGTGTATGTGTGTGTTTAGGACGTCACAAACACAAAATGTCGCTCGACGAGTGTGCTGGGGCAGCGATATGCTCGCGAAACCGTTGCACTCACATGCACTCGTTACATTCTCGCACCCAATACATCGCACTCACCTTTGTTTTACCAGCACCAGCGACTCTGATCGGCAACGCGCGCCTCGAAATCGATCTTGCAAAGGAGCTCGTTTCGGCGGCGACGGTCAGCGAATTTTCGGGACAACTGGTGACCCACGTTGTCCGCGAGTACGATGGTGGGTGGTGCTGCTTACCACTCGATCTTCATGTGTCAGGCCGATATGTATGCTTTTTTTGTTTGTTGTTGTTTACTGATATTGATCGTTTTGGGCTCTTTCTCCGACAATTATGCCGGCATTGTCCTCACTTCGGTACACATGCGAACAGGCGAAACGCCGCGAGGACTCGTGCGCGTGTCGTTCATCCTAGTACCGACCACGTGCAGCCGCTACAACTGCCCCTCGCGCCCCGACGTCCTTGACGAGCATCTCCCGCGCGTGTTTAAAGCAGAGGCAGCGGAGGCGAATCCCGCCAATGCCTCGGCGGAAAGCTCGACAACACGCGTGAGCGTGTGCATCATTCTTCCCGAGGGCGCCGACGTAACGTTTGCGCGTCTTTCGCTGTCGTATGCGGCTGCCATTGGGCGCGCATGCCCTCTGTACTCGCGCAAGTCCGGACGCGATAATAAGGGGAGCCTGGAGGTGCAGGCTGCCTTTGCCTGCTCAAAGAATGTGCGTGGTAATGCGTGGTATCGACGGCATGAATGAGCGCGCCTTTGGTTGTGTTTTCTTTGTTGTTGTACATGTATGCATTTGTGTGTGTGTGTTTGTGCGAGAACTCGACACGATTGGCTCACCTTCAACCTGCAACTACACTGCACCGCACTGCAGGTAGGAGAGCTCATCAATGGATTTGCGGACGCGCGGCTTCTGTCGGCCGTTGCGGAGGGCGTCCGCCGCACAGCTGAGCTTGTGGATGCGCCATGCAACGAAGTGAACACGGACGCCATGGTTGATGCGGCGCGGCGGGTGGTCGAACGCTTGCATGCGGCCGGTGCTGCGTCCGTCTCCATCGAGGTCATCGCGGGAGAGGAGCTCCAGGTCCGCGGATTTGGTGGGTGGCGTGTGCGCACGGGCCTTTGCTGGCGATATGTGGATGTTGACATTCGGCGGAAGAGGGGGGGAGGGGGGGGAGGGGGGGTGTTTAACTGTCAGTGTTCAACCCGCCTTAGGTACAGGCCCATCGATTCTAACACTTCTGGAGATATCTATATACATATATATATATATATATATATATAGATATATGTAAAATAGGATTGAAGTGAGTGTCTCAGTTGCTGTGCTCATGGGAGGTGCGGAGAGAGACAGAGAGACAGAGAGAGAGAAACATTTAATACTCAAATCGCTTTTGGCACAACCACATCGACATGAAGAGATGCTTAAGTTTGGAGTCCCTGGCAAAGCGCTGATAACACGTGATTGTAATTTAACGCTCGCTCTCCACTTGTATGCAGGGGGCATCTACGGGGTTGGAAAAGCGGCTGCGCATCCGCCGGCGCTTGTGATTCTGAAGCACACTCCGAGTGGCGCATCAAAGTGAGTTGTGTGTGTGACGGATACCGAGACTCGCTTCAGTTGATTTGTGTCGTGTGCGTCCTCGTTCGCATGTGCCATTGAATGCCCGTACCCCTGGGCGAGTGACTGCCCGTGTTGTGCACGGAAGCCAACCCACACGTCTTGCGAATGCGCGCCGGGTGCACGCGCAGGTCGGTGACGTGGGTGGGCAAGGGCATCGTCTATGACACGGGCGGCCTTTCGATGAAGGACCGCACCAACATGGTCGGCATGAAGCGCGACATGGGCGGCGCCGCAGCAATCCTCCACGCCTTTGAGGCCGCCGTCTCCCTCGGATTCAAGGCACGTGATCACACACTCTCTCTTTCTTATTCTTCCCTTTCCACTGCGGCAGAACGGCAATCCACACCCATTCATGGTTGATGTTGTATGTAAGCCTAGTGTGCCCGGCTGTTTCTTCCCATTAACGTTAACTTTGACCATTGTTGTGCCCTCCGTGCCCACGTTTCATGTGCACCTGATCGTTTCGGTGTTTTGCTTACCTCGCTTCCGTTTTTCTTGACGTTTTCCTGTCCTTTCGTCTGCGCCGACTTACTCACGACGGATTCACCGCAAACACACAGGAGAATTTGTCGGCGCTCCTTTGTTTGGCGGAGAATTCTGTGGGCCGCCTCGCCACCCGACCCGATGACATCCACACGCTCTACAGGTATGATGCGCAAAGGAGCTCAAAACACAGTGCAGTCCCGCTTACCATCATCGATGGATACCACCGATTTCAACGCCAGTTCTTGTTGCTCACTCTGCCCTTACTTTGCTGCGCAGTGGTAAGACGGTTGAGATCAACAACACGGATGCTGAAGGGCGGCTTGTGCTTGCCGATGGTGTCTCTTACGCGGCGCGTCATCTCGCACCCGACTGCATTCTGGACATGTGCACGCTTACCGGGGCACAGGTGTGCTATTCCTGTTCCGGCGACTGCGTGTCAGTGAAAAATTAATTTAGTTTTGTGTGGTTTTTGCTTGCAAGCATGCAGGAGATCATGACAATTACAAATTGCACGGGGCGTGTGATTTCTTCTGCGCCGGGCGCATAGTAATACCGTATCTCTTGTCTGTGTGTGCAGGGCATCAGCACGGGTCGTCGCCACGGCGCAATTGTCTGCAACGACGAGACGCTGGAGCACCTGTCCGTGGTTGCGGGTGAGTAATATGCCTGTGTTGTTGCCTATCACTTTCCACTTTGTGGATGATCGATGTCAACTAACTACGCGTTGGTTTGTTATTGGATTGTTGTGTCATGCACCTGTCCTCAATGTGCATTTTGCTTTGTGTGGATAACCCTTGTGTTTTGTTGCATCTGTGCGCAGGCCGCAGGAGTGGCGACATGGTGCATCCATTGCTGTACTGTCCTGAGCTCTTCACGACTGAGTTTTCGTCGACGTTTGCGGACATGAAGAACAGCGTGAAGAACCGCGACAATGCCCAGGCATCGTGTGCGGCACAGTTTATTGCAAACAACCTCGGCGATTACAGCAAGCTGTGGCTTCACGTGGACATGGTGTGTGGGCATCTTGTGCGTGGAATTGCAACGTGAAATAGGATTTTTCTAGCTTGGGCACGCCTGTGCGTGCTTTAGCCATATGTCGGCATGTCTTCAGAATGTCAACTGCGTGGTGAACAAGGGTATCGGTCTCTCTGACATGACATCATTGCCCGCCTGCCATTGCATTCGGCTCCAAGGCGAGCCCCGTCCACCGCGGAGAGCGCGCAACCGGATATGGCGTTGCGCTGCTCGTGCAGCTGTTCCACCTCGACGGAATCTTCTGAGATTGCCGCCGACGCGCGACCATCGCCTGTCTGCCTCCATGGATGGATGTGCATACGACAGAGAACGACAGGACGTGACAGGGGATGACTGGCGATGTGTGTTGCTTGTGGACGCATTGTCTTGTGCGTTTGTTCGTGTGTCAATACAAAACCGGCAATCGTTGAAGGAATGAGCACTTCACCGCACCATGTGGCCATCCCGCCTGCGCACTAGAGTGGCGACGCTCTCAATGTGTCGCGTGTGCGGAAAGAGATCAAACGGCTGAATGACGTCGACGTCGTAGTGCGCGGAAAGAGCGGCGCAGTCACGTGCCTGCGTGTGCGGATTGCACGAGACGTAGACGACGCGCCGTGGCCCATACTCAATCAGCTGCTGTATGAACGACTCGTCGCACCCGCCGCGGGGCGGGTCGATGATGACGGTTGTGCGGTCGGCGGGAGTGGTCACGTGGCCGAATATCACGCTCGCCGTCCCTGCCACAAAGCGGCAGTTTGTGACGCCATTGCGGGATGCATTTTGCGCAGCGCTCGCCACTTGATTCCGGCTGATCTCCACGCCCACGACCGACTCAAATGACCGTGAGGCGGCAATCGCAAACAGTCCCGTGCCGCAGTACGCATCCACAAGATACCGGGGTCCGTCGTCATTCTCGTCCACTTTGCACGCCTCTGCGACAACATAGTCAACCAGTGCGGGCAGTGCGTGTGGGTTGTTCTGGAAAAAAGAATGGGCCTCAAAGTGGAATGTGAGCTCCCCGACCTTCTCCACGTACGTGCGCGCACCACTGGCGGCGGTGCGCGTGCCGTCCTCGCGCACAGTGTCGCGCAGTAACAGCGTGCCTCCCCGCGGAAAGCTCTTGGTGTCGGCCAGCGCAGCGGCGCGCGCGGCTGGAAGGAGCGCGTTGATGTGGGGAGAGGCGATGGGGCACTCGGGCACATCGATAATGCGGTGGCGGTGAGTGTGCATGAACCCGCACGGCAGAGTAGCCTCGGCTGCATCACCCACCGCGCCGCCCAAATCTGCGCCAGTCGACTGCTTAGTGCCGCTCGTTTTCCACGCGTTACTCTTCCCAACCCGTTCAAAGTGTGGAGTGATCTTGGAGCGATATCCATATTGCACAGGCGAGACTATTGTGGGAAGGACTTTCGGCGGCGCCGTGGGACATGCGGCCCGGAAGGCGGCAGAAACCACGCTGGTTTTCCACGCGGCCTGCGCCGGGGCGGCCATGTGCTGCAGCTGACAGCCGTTGCAGGTCCCAAACAGGGCGCATTTGGCGGCAACGCGAACTGGCGACACAGCCGAAGGCAGCGGGGACACAAGCTCCGCACGCGCGCCCTCACGTGTGCGATACACGCGCCCGACAACGCGCTCCCCGGGAAGCACACAGGGTATGACGACGGGCTCGCCGGCCAGCATCGCAACGCCGTGGCCCTCGTCACTTAGCCGCTCGATCGTCAGGTCATGGTGCGAATGGCACGAGGCAGCAGCAGTCTTGGCGCCGGAATCTTGCTGCGCCTTTGTCACTGCACATCTTGCAACGAACAGTGGCCGTGTTGCACGCGCAATCCAGTTGATCGGTGCGCTCGAGAGGGCAAGAGCAGTCACACGCAGGCAGGACGCCCCCATTGCATTGCAGCCCCTTATACACGCACAAGGGCGTTGGCATCAAAACGCGCAACCGCTGATTTGCTCTGTCGGTTGGCCACCTCTTTTGTGACTTCGGTTGGCGGATCAGCTCACATGTGTGTCACGTGCGTGTTGTGTGGGCGAGCCGACCCGACCGTCACATTTAATCTGCATTTCAGTGAAAACAGCCGCCGTTTTCGCGTTTCGTGTCAAATAAACGGCCCCCGAGGCGCACACAATACCTTTTGCATCCACGCAACACAAAGCAAAGCATGAGGATTCACATCCACTCGCAAGCAGATTGGGACACAATCCGTGCTTACTTCAAACTTTTGTGCAGGATCCATACTTCTGCATTAATACTGCTGTTAGTATTTTTGATACCCTCGCAGTTATTATTTTTTTTGCATTTTCTGACCGTTTTATTTCTTGGGGGGAAAACGAATTTTGCGTAGATCTCCATCCAACCACACAAAAAATGGCTGATGCGGTCGATGCCGAGTCGGGGCAGCCGATCGAGGCACACATATCGGTCGATGCGCACGCAGACGCACAAATCGATAGCCACGCTCAAGAGTTTGTACCGGCTGCAGCCAATTATGATGAACCCGACACGGAGACGTTTCGTGCCGAAGCCGTTGCATTGGCGCCATCTGCAGAAGATGAAGCGCCCGCCGACAACAAGGGCGATGACGCGATTGACAATGGTGTTGAGCAAGGAGCGGGCGACACAACGGATGACGGCTGGGTCGTGCGCGGCGTGGATAACGAGGCGCACGGTGCCGCATCCACTGCTGCCACGGCCACTGGGCAGTCAGACGTCGACCGCCAGCGCGATAGTTCCGCCGCGGGCGTAATGGGCGATACGGTGCACGATGACGGGTGTGTTATGGTGTTCCCACTACTGTGACTATTGTGCGGTCTGTGCTACGTGATTGTAGAGGCTGCGGTTTTTGTGTTGTTTGTTTTGCTACAGATTGCTTCTGTCATATTTTGTGTGTGGGTGTGTGTGTAATTATGTTTGCAATTTGCTCACATTGAGTTGTAAATTGCAGGAAAATGTTCATTGGAGGACTCAATTGGGAGACAACACAAGGTGAGTACTGGGAGTTGCACCACAAAGTAGGCGTTTCGCGTGGCTGTGATAACGTCAGCTTTTGTCATCTATATATGTCGTTCATTTCATCCGCTTCTGTTTTGCTATTGTTTTGCAGAGGGCCTCTCGCGATACTTCTCCACTTATGGAACTGTTGTCGAGGCGGTCATTATGAAGGATCCCCATACTGGACGGTCACGGTATGCCCACATTCTTGTCGTTTTCTCGTTCCTTGTGTTTTGGGGAGGAAAAGTTGTAATGCGCAACGTGTGCACCCATTCGCGACTCATTCTCAGCCCACATACACATTGGTGTGTTGTTGCCCGCGTATGTTGCACGATAAGAGAATGCAAGGCTATTTTGACATTTTCTTAATTCCCATTAATCAGCTCTACTTGTCTCGGCAGAGTGTCAGTCTCCTGGCCTGAATTATACCCACAATCCCCCTGCCTTCCCCTATCATATCTAGCGGATTTGGTTTCGTTAGATTCTCTGAGCCGGCCTCAGTAGACAAAGTCATTGCGGCGAAGCCCCACACGTTAGATCACCGAATGGTAGTACAATGGTTGTGCCTGTTTTGCTGTTTGCAGTTTTGAGTCGTGTGGGGTGCATTAGTTGCGTCCCCACACACTCCTACAATTTGCTGATCTCCCAACGTGTTTCGTGGGGGTCTCTCTCACCCCTGCGCCTCCTGCCTGTTGCTTGCTGTGTGCCCTTCATTGCTTGTGCTGATACCCTCTTCGTGCTGTTGTGTTGCAATAATGCAATATCGCTGGTGTGTGCAGATTGAGCCCAAGCGGGCTGTGCCGCGCACTCCCGCACCCACTGCGAGTGGAAGTGGGGAACGCACAAAAAAGATCTTTGTTGGTGGCATTTCTCAGCAGACGACCGAGGATGGACTGAAGAGGTGAGGCTTGGTGCAACTGTTGCGCATGCATGCGTGTTTGTGTGTGTTGCGCTGTTAAATCATTTGCTATTAATGCGGGGGGGGGGAGAGGGGGGGGTACATGCGTCACGTGGGTGAGTGGCACATGAGGACATAACCCTAATTCACTGCTGATTTACAATTGCGATATCGCAGCTACTTTGGTCGCTTTGGCGAGGTCTCGGAGGCCGTGCTGATGCTCGACAGGGACACGCGCCGTCCTCGTGGCTTCGGTTTCGTTACCTTTGTGTCGGACGATGCGGCGGATCGCGTCTGCGAGACGTCGTTCCACGAGGTTGACGGGAAGAGTGTGAGTGGAACCGCATTGCACGGATAGCCTACAATTAGCACAAGGCCCTCTTGGCCCTCGTCACCACAATTCACCACAATTCAAAACTCATTTTCGCAACCAAACAATTTGTTTTCGTCGGACTTTCATGCGAATGTGTCCTTTGGCCTGCTGACATTTTTGTGTGTTGTATGTGCATTGCCTCACCTCGCGTTGTCCACTCTCGTATCTCTGTGAAACAGGTGGAGGTCAAGAAGGCCCAGCCGCTCGGCGTTGCACCCCGCCCGGCAGCACGCTACGGTGCGGGCGGCCACCGCGACCAGGACCCACGTGACTCTCGCGATTCGCACCGCGATGGCTATGGTGGCCACGGGCGCGACTATGGACGCGATGCATACGGTCGCGGTGGCCCCTACTCGCGCGACTCGCGTGACTCACGTGACTCACGCAACGACTACCGTGACTATCGGGACCGCGACAGCCGTGGACCAGGCTTCAGGGATCAGCGCAACGATGGCGGGTACGGCGCCGGCGGCTATGGTGCAGGTGGCTACGGAGGAGCATACGGGGGTGCGGCTGGGGGTGCTGGTTATGGCGCGCCGGCTCCGGTATATGGCGCGCCTGCCTCGGCATATGGCGGGAGTGCATATAGCGCGCCTCCCGCGGCCGCTCCCTATCAGGGGGGTGCATACGGTGCGCCCGCGGCGTACGGTGGCGGTGGTTATCCGGCGTACGGTGGCGCGCGCCAGCAGCCCGCCCCCGCGGCAGGTCGCTCGGGAGGCGCCTACGATCCAACCGAAGGTTTGTGCGTGGCTGCACTGCTTTGTTTCGGGCTTTCTCTCACTGATGTGGTGATGAGCGGCCTCTGCCCAGAAGTTTGAGTGCCTTCTCTGCGCACTGTCGAGTTTGTTGGTGGGCGAATTGTGTCCGTTGTGCCGCCAACTGCGCGTTTTGTGCATTTTGTGGGCTGCGCGTGTGTCCTGTCCTGTCTGGCCTTGTTTTGTGCTGTTTTGCTTTTGCTCACAGACTGTCACTCCGTCCCCTTTCGCCCGTCACCTGGTCCGCTCTTCAGACGCCGGTCGCTACGGCGCCTACTCTGCCTCGTACAACCCGGCCGCCGCCGCCGCCGCCGCATCCACCTATGGCTACTACGGGGCGGGTGCCGGTGCCTATGGGGCTGCGGCTGCACAACCTGCGGCCGCGGCGGCTGCATATGGTGCGGGCTATGGCGACTACGGGCGCGCGGCAGGCCAGGTGTCTGCGACGGGCGCATACGGGGCGCCAGACGCGACGCAGGCGCCTGCCAATCCATATTACGCCGGTGGGTGTGCGGCATAGCGTGTGTGCATGCGGCTGCGCTCCGCTGGCTCTTGCTATTGCTCTGCTCACGTGCTTGCCCTGTCTTTGTGCGTGTTGCAGCAACGGTGGCCCCCGCAGTGGCTGCGCCTGCCGGTGGCTATGGCTCTGCTTATGGCGCTCCGGCCGCACGGGGTGGCTATGAACCGGAGGCGGCGGGTGCGCGGTCGGGGACGGCATACCACCCCTACTCGTACGGTCGCTGATCTTCCAGTGGCGCACCATGCACGATGCGACGATTGATTGGAGGATCAATAAGCGCATGAAGCGATGCGGAAGTGCTGTTGTCAGTCATGGGTTATTTTGTTCTTTTTTGCTTTGCCTTGCGTTGCCCCGCGTGATTGCAAATACAGGCAGTCAAATTTCAGGTCTCAGTGATCTGTCTGTATTTGTTCCTGCTACAGCCAAACCGCAATCGCAATTGCCACACTAGGTGCAGTCATTGACAGAGCCAGAGATGTAGGATTCAAGTCAGTGTCTTAGGAGCTGTGCCCATGGACTCAACATGACAGACCCAGAGAGAGAAAAAGCAAAGAGAATTGGGTATGCAATTCCGCCAGTCGTGGTGTTGACAGCAGCAGAGAGGCCAGCCCGAGACAAAGCCGCTTCCGTATCACTGTCCATGGCTCAACTGCTGGTGGCGGGAAGCGCAGGCAGCGCGCGCAGCTCAGCGACGACGGCGCGCGTCATGAGCCGGAAGAACTGGCCCTCCGCCGACTGCTCCGCGTGCCGCTCGTACTGGTCGAGGCCCTCCTGCAGCTTGAGTGTCAGCGTGTCGTAGTTGTTCCTGATCACGGCGAGAACCTGCCACACACACACACACAAACAGCACGTGCAATTGGGGCATCAGGCGGGCAGTTGCCGAAGCAGTTGGGGAGGGGCGTGCACACTCATCGCACTCCAATACCAAAGAAGACTGTGCGGTCAATGTAAAGCCGAACGAACACCAGCACACACACACGCACGCACGCACGCACGCACGTAACACACCTGCTCGGGAGTGATGGACGCAACCTGATTCTCCGCAGACCACGCGTCGATTTTGGGCGTGAAATGGCCAATGATGGCAAGCAAATTGGTGAGGTTTGCGGAAAGGCGCCGTGCGGCATCCTTCCACTGGCCATCGGAGGTGACGTGTTTTTTGGCTGCGGGCAATCCATGGCGGGCGTGTCATTGTGAGTGTGCATGCCACAAATGACCACGCATACACACACACACATATATATATATGACACACACACATATGACACACACTGTTTCACACCGCAACAAGACGGCAAGGGACGGAGCACGTGTTACTAACCAGCTTCATTGAGCATTCTGAAGACCCCGCTCACACGAATGACTTCGTAGTAAAGCTCATCATAACTCGCGGGATCGGGAAGGAATGTATCGCCAAAGGTAATAAACAGATTGAAAATATTCACCACCTGCGAACAGAGCAACGGCGTGAACGATGAGAAGACTGGACCATACCCGACGCCGCATTCCGGCACTATGGATACAACACAAGCAAACACACACACACTCACACACACATACACACAAACATACACACCTGCCCGCACAGTGCGTACACATTTCTCGATTCTCCCAGGGCGACTTCGTTTGCGAGAACAAACCGCACGAGGCCCACGAGCGCACTCCACAGCTCCTTCCAGGTGTATGCAAGACGCACGCGGAAGCGTTTTTCGTAGCACAGCATGCGGTGGATCGCGCCGATGCATCGCACGTACAGGTCGATGCGCAGGTTCCGCTTCAGATTTGCCGTGACAAACCCACCCATCAGGTCGAGCAGTGCGGCGGCGAGTGGCTGCTCGCACGGGGACGACGCCCGATTGGCGCCGCGCTTCCCCCGCGACGGCTGCTGCTCAATCGCATGCATGGGACCGGATCACAATGCACACGAAAACAAGGAGGGAAGTGTTGGGATCTCGCCACAGCTGAAAAAGTGCAATCGCCAAGCAAGAGCTGTCGCAGGCATAAACACAGTTCTCTCTGAATTCACTCACTCAACTTTCAGCATCGTTGAAAAGAGCCCAAATCACAAGGCAATGTGGCGTGCAGCAAACAGCAACTGATGGAAATACAGAGAAAACGAGACACACAAATACACACACACATCAAACCCACATATAGCAAAATCGGTACAGTCATGTTCGGGTCGTGGAGGAAAGCATTCGCAAAGTTGTCCTCAACGATACACGTGATCACCACGAGGCACAATCGTGCGTGATTGGCACTCGGATCGTCGCGGACGCAGTGGAACAAGTACGAGCACAGCGTGAGGAACTTGCTGAGAAGATTCGTAGGCTGTTTGTCGGCCTCCGTGACCGCGGCGCCGGCGACAGGACCTATAGTGTGTGCGTGCGTGTGTGTGTGTATAGATGTGTGTGCGGGTGTGCATGTATGGCATCAGCGTTGTGCATTTTCAAAATCGGCACAAGTCGGTTTTCCTAATGCAGCAGGTGTGCATTGGATGAACCACCACCACAAACTACACGCTTATCGCTTCAACCCTTATATACGCACGCACACTCACGCACACTCACGCACACACACACCACCCACCGTCACTACCCCCTGGCTTCGCCCCAGGCGCAAGAACCCGAGGATGAAGCTCGGTCTTTGCAGGCTCGATGTAGGTGAGAACAGTAACAAAGTTCCTGTTGAGTGTCACGGCCTCGTAGAGGGCCAAGAGCATGGCCGCCACATTTGGAGGTGGTTTGCTGTTGTCGATGTTGTCGGCGCAGGTGTCAGTCCATTAACAACCAATATTTTCATGATAGGGGGCTACATCCATTGGGTTCATCTCACCAATACCACCCCTCCCCCCCCGCGCACATACTGGCACACGTACACATTGCACTACACGGCATCCATCATTACATCAGTACTGAGCAGACCACACCACATACCATCGCGAGAGAGGATCGTCTTTGTCGTCACCCGAAGTGAACATACTGCCCATCTGCGGAAGCGCAAAAGCGGGGCGGAGGAGAGGGAAAGTGTGGGTGATCATTAGCCTTGTGCATTTTCGCATTCACAGAGTTTTCGCAATGGCAATGATCGGCATCGCACGCAGAATAATAGTTAGACAGACAGAGAGGCACACAGACAGACACACAGACGGTATTGCCCACCAGCGACGATAGCGAGTGAAACAAGCCGGTTGAACTTCGCACTTCGCCGCCGATTCCCGACGCATACGTCCTACAAACAGTCCACCGCATGCATGCATGAAAAAAGAGATGAATCAGCGCAGTGCGCAAACACAATGAGGGTCCATGCGCGGGAGAATCGCATGATGAGAACACCACAATGGCGCACCTGATGCCCTCTTCGTACATCCGGGACATTATACCGCCAATGGCCTGGATATGCAAACGGATTGGAATGCAAAACAAAGTGAATACGGAGGAGCACAGCAGCGGCACTGGTGCTCGTGCGGCAGCTGTGGCTCACAAGGCGGCTCACAAGGCGGCTTACACAATACAGTCGCCACTGGCCGCACGTGATTGGCCGCACGTGATGCCCACACAACTAGCCACTTGCCTTGAGCACAACCTCGTCCTCGATTTCCCCGATCGCCGCTGCGTATGCGTTGGGTGCTTCGTGCTTGCGATACGTGGCGAGCACAGTGAGTAAAATCAGGGCGTCGCCCGCCAGCTGCTCGCGAAGCGCGGGGTTCACAAAGATCTGCATTCGAAGGAGAGAGTGGGGCTCCTTGTCAGACGCGCAGAAGGGAACTGGCCACCACGGTTAACAGTTCAACTCAAACACACATTCCCTCACACAAAAACACAAACACTCACGCAAACACGCACGATCACATACAGTTACCCACACACGCAAAAACACGCAAAAACACGCACAATCACGCACAACAAACACACACGGCAAACCACCTTCAGAGTGCTCTCAAAAACGCTGTTCATCATGAGAAACTCGACGAGAGTGTTTTGGTTCACATTTTCTGTCGCCGTCGCAATAATCGTAAGCAGGCGCAGCGCCAGGGACTTTGTGCTTGCTGCGGGTCGCATACCAACAACGTTACGTGCGTGTGCATGCAATACATGGGCGGAAGGAGAAAGCAAGATGCATGCCAATTGTTGCAGTCAGCATATTACCTCAATCAACAGACAATCCCAATTTGCACTGGTAGAAGGAGACGACCGCATTCTCTCCAGTCCGAGATTACAGAACCAAAATGCAGCAATAAATGCAGTAGAAATCATGCGCTCAATTCTGCGTGCCCGTTGAGGCTCAATCCTCGCGTAGGACAGGATCACTGCAAACACCACGGCATTTCTTTTTGTAGCTAATATCTATGTTGTTGTTGGTGTTGCTTTTGCTTTTCGATCACGCACCTGGAAAGTTTCCTATGAATATAGCCTGGACGGAGGATACGAGCAGCTGTATGGGAACGATGGCGGAACAAAGCCACACACGACAAATTCAATATGTGCAGGCGGACATCAAGGCAGCGCATACACACCACACAACACACACAAACAGTCACACACAACAAACACGCACACACACGCACAGGACGACGACGATGATCACTCCCTACGCGGCGCCTTCCAATCGGGCTAATGGCCAGTCTCAAGGCATGATGCTCTCTATCGATTTGCGGGTGTGGGCGTATGCGTGTAACACCGACCTGAAAATGGCCCTCCGCCTCATCAAACTTCGCAATTAGATTGATCACGTCAAATCCAAAATTGTTGAAGTTTTTACGGAATATGGCGCGGAGCATTATGCAAAGAATCTGAAATTGGAGAATTGGCGAGGACAAGATCGAGACAAAGAGGAGAGCGACAGCACACGGGGCATCAGGCCGAGTTGTGGCAATAAGCAATGCACACCAAAACAGAGTGAAAACCTGCACGGGCATGAGAGTGAACACAAGCAAATATATACACACGCACACACATACAAACACATGAACACACACCCACGCACACACACACACACACCTGGAGAGCATTTGCGACACGAATATGGTTGTCGTCCCCAAGCGAAGCGCTGCATTTGCTGACGATGAGATTGACGTTGTCCTGTGCGATGCGTGTGTGTGTGAATGATAAAGTGTGCAATAGGGCAGTGTGTGAATAATGATAGATGGTGTGTGATGCGGTGCATTCGCGTTCATTGTTCATTAAAACGAACGGAAGTGGCATGGAGTGAACACAGATGCGTATGACTGAAACAGCCCAATCTGACGTCGGTCGAGGTCTGTCGCTTCTTAGTAATCATTTCAGATCAATAGTGGCATGCGCAAATGCCATGCACACACGCATAACATACAAACACGCGCATATGTACACACACGCACACACACATGCATGCATGCATGCGTGCCAGTCGGCGTCCCGTGAGTGGTCATCAGGGCAACACAGTTGCATCACATGTTATAGTTTGAGCTGCGACCCCCAGAGCCACTACGACACTCTCTAAACGCTACCTTGATGGCAAGCAGATGATCTTCTCCAAGCTGCGCGATCGACTGCTCAAGGAAGGCCCCGTTCACTTTCAGGAGCAGAAGCTCATTCCAGAAATTCGCATTCTCGAGCGATGGATTGTCGCCCTACATTCGCATGCACGAAACCGCACCATGAATTAAGCGATCATTCACACAAACTCATTCATCTATGAATAATTCAAGAGTAAGTGTCTTGGGCGTTGTGCCCATGCACTTCACAAGAGAAAGATGCAGGATTCAAGTCAGTGTCTTAGGTGCTGTGCCCATGCACTTCACAAGAGATAGATGCAGGATTCAAGCCAGTGTCTCAGGCGGTGTGCCTATGGACTCCACAAGAGATACAGAGAGAGAGGTTGCAACTCACCCGAAAGAACCCCTCGAAAACTTGCACAAATTTCTCTTTGAGGGCCATCTTCTGACTCGCTTTCGTTTCCCGCCTCAGAAGGACTGGTGCTTGTGACGACGGCGCCGACACATCAGTCTCGCGCATCATACTTGCCAGTTATCGCACCGAGTCGGTGATGGATGCAAGTGATATAGCAATCCACAAGTGAGCAAATCAGCTGGGACAACAGTACAGCCCGTGCCCGGCCTACAGGCCTCAGTTCGTCTTGTAGGTAAGATCAAGGGGAGGGGAGAGTGGAGCCAAAGTCAGCGATTCAGCGACTTGGCAGCGTTGGGGACTGCTGTGCTGTCGGAGGAGTGGCAGTGGCGGTGGCGGTGGACCCGGAGTCGGTGTGTGTTCGTGTACGTCCGACCCGCCAAGGACGCGCATATCACTGACTCGTCAGCCGATTTCAAACCAGGGAATAACAGCAAGTTCAATAAGCCCAGCGATAAGCACACACACCCCATCAAGTGCTTCAAGTGCATCAAGTGCTCCCAGTTCACGTTGCCTGCTTTCAGCCCACTGTCTGTTGCGTGTAATTGCTTTGATGTCACATCGCCACACCACTGAAGTCCGGTGGGCCGAACATTTCACGTGATGTCACGTGATAAAGGCGTCAAGTCAAACTTCAGCATCATCGGCATCATCGCCTATGCAACTTTGATTTGACTGTAATAACTTCGCTTACTTTCGCTTACTGTTATTGCATCTGTACCGTGCGCGATCCTGTGGCCACGCACACACGCACACACACACGCACACACAGTCGTTGTCTATGGGCTTTTGTAATAATATTGAGGGAATATCTGCGCACACGACGCAGCACACCCATTTATTCATCGGCAAGAGTATTCTGCGCGAATGACCGATCGCATTGGTTATAAATCGGAGGCACGTCAAGACACAAGACTGTCGACTGCATTGGTGGCGGCACGAGCTGTGAACATACAAACCCAAACCAATGTAACGACTACAATATTAAAAACGTATAAAAAAGTACACACATCCGGCTCAGCCGATACGGTGCATTCCTCATGTTGGACGGCAGCTTGTGACTTAGATGCTTGCCACGCACTCGGTTGGCTGCTTGGTCAGGGGCTGTCGCTCGCACTCTCGCAGCCACTCTTGTGAGGTGCGTGTCACGTGCAGTGTCATGTGGAGCATGCCAGATGTTCGAGGTTGTCCACGTGTCACGCCCGGTCCCAATAAGGGCATTTTCCGGCAGATTTGTTCCTGATTGGGAAGGCACCGTCCCCGGCTAATTGCGCCGACAGCCAATCTTCCCAGTCGCACTTCACACTCGCAGCATGTGGCGCGTCACGGGTGATGCGAGGAGTCACACTCACCAATTCGCAGACGACGCACTGTATGGAGGCACAACGTATATAACACTCTTTCTTACGCAAGCAGATCTTTAACCATTTTGTTAAACATCCTCTTCTGAGGCAAATAAGTCTGGGCTCAACATATTTGAAATTGTGATTCGTGAACGAGCATTTCTCACAATGGCTGCGCTGCGCATTTTCGTGCTCGCGGTGGTTGTTGCAGGTGCCTTTGCTGCGCCCGTAATGGATTTCACTGACTTCGCGGTGTGGAAGAATACCCACTCGAAAACATATGCCTCTGCGGCGGAGGAAGCTCACCGCCAGAAGGTTTACCACGCTAACCTGGTCACGATCAACGAACACAACGCCCAAGGGCACTCATTTACGCTCGCAATGAACCATTTTGGAGATCTCGAGTTCCACGAGTTCAAGGCAATGTTCCTCGGCCTCGATGCTTCGCTCAAGCAGACGGGATCGTCCTTCATTCCCGCTCAGAATGTCGCACTTCCCGACGAAGTTGACTGGCGCACCAAGGGCGCTGTTACCGAGGTCAAGAACCAGGGTCAGTGCGGCTCATGCTACGCCTTCTCGACAACCGGATCCCTCGAGGGACAGACAGCGATTAAGACTGGCAAGCTCGTGTCGCTCTCCGAGCAACAGATTGTCGATTGCTCTGCGTCTGCCGGCAACACAGGATGCGGCGGTGGTCTCATGGACCAGGCTTTCGAGTACATCAAAGCCAACGGCGGCCTGGACACTGAGGCGTCGTACGCATACACTGCTACCAACGGCACCTGCCGCGCAAAGGATGGCGTCGTCGGGGCCAAGGTGTCAGGCCATGTGGACATTGCCTCTGGCAACGAGACCGATCTGCTCAACGCTCTGGCCACGGTCGGTCCGATTTCGATCGCCATTGATGCAAGCCAACCGACGTTCCAGTTTTACTCGACGGGAGTCTATGACGAGGCTGCGTGCTCGTCAACAAACCTGGATCACGGTGTGCTGGCTGTCGGTTACGGCACATTGAACGGCGCCCCCTACTATATTGTCAAGAACTCGGTAGGTTATTGCAGGGGTGTGCATGCCAAGGTGTCGGTCGTGCGGATTGGTTGGTCTCTTGGTAGTTATTACATTCTAACATGTGCTTAACTTTCTGTTTGCAGTGGGGTCCTACCTGGGGCCAGGCTGGATACATTTTCATGTCCCGCAACAAGAACAATCAATGCGGAGTGGCGACTGTTGCCTCATACCCTCTTATTTGAGCTCTGGCAGCTGAATAAGTCGATCGTTAAATGCAATCAAATATAAGCAAATAATCATTGCACAAATTGTTTTTATAAGCAAGTGAAAGTTTGAGTATCGCATGTATCGATATTTGGCATGAACGGAATGAAATATAACGGCACACAGATAATAGTTTTGATGCTTATACAAAGAAGCATCTTAGACGAAGGCGGTTATTTTACTTCTTGTTCTGCAAATGATTTCCATTTCGTTTTGAAACTTCAATTTCAGGTGTCTTTTTGGGATAAGCAAACTCGTCATTCGCCGAAAGTAAAAGTTTGGGTTTCGCAGGTATCGCCATTTGGCATGAACGGATGAATCATAATAGTATGATGGTGGCATCCAGAGATGCTCTTGAGTACTGAATACGAAGTCGGTCGGGGTCACCATTTTCTTGTGCTGTAAATGATTTCCAAACAAATATGTATGTTTAACCCATTTTGTTGAAGCGGGTATCTTCTTCGGGTAAGCGTTGTAATACACGAAGTATCCTACCCTACTATCGTATCATGTACTCGGCTTGTTTGTACGAGCGCTTAGTTGTGAGTGGGGAGAGACATTCAGTGTCCCCCACAAGCCAATTTTAATATCAATAATGCGTAACCATCCGAAATATGTATGCACTCTTATGCCATAATAACAAACTGCTGAGTAGAATTAATAATGAATCAGTATATGTATGTATACGTAAAATAAATTGTTTAAAATTAGATTATTTATCGCCAGACGAATACCTGTTGTGTATGGCATGATTCCATCCACCAGATCTACCTCTCATTTGACGTTGAAGGCAATAATGCGTGACGTTGAGGGCAATAATGCGCGGTATATAAGGTCACTATGTCACCCCGCTCCGCATTTCAGGGATATTGATGCGCAAACTCATGTGACTGAGGGGAACTGAGGAACTACTTTCGCTCAGCTTTTGAACAGAAAAAAATCAAGTGAGAAGGAGCTGTTATCTGAACGAGATTGCGTTCCATCAATATTATCGGCTGTTGACCACGGTTGAAGAAGAAAGAGAACGGCAATCGTACATAGCAATGATCGCGAGAAAAATCGTCCGAAGACGTGGAAGGTTGCAGCCGGACGCAAAATAGAGGGTAGTATTTGTGAGATTACGAAGCGAAAGGACGGGCACACAATCCGAAAACTAAAGAAGGTGTGCGGCGATGCCGGTATGGGTTAGATGGGTCGGATGGAGTTAGATGGGTCGGATGGACTGCGCGCATGTGGTGGTATTCGTCGTGCCATATTGGTTTGCAACATGTTTGTGATTGTGTGTTTTACTGACGATGCACGTCATGCCAATGGGGCGTTCAATTGACGTTTTTTCGTATTCATTATGTTTGAAAGTTGATTTAGGAGAGCTGAGGGAACTCATGTAGTTCTAGCTTTCTTCTTCAGAAGAAATCCATCGTCCGCTGCTCCTTGTGACTCTCCAAGCGATCGTTTCTGCAGTTGGCACAGGACGTCTATAAGTGAGCGAGCCACAAAAAAAATGAAACTCCGTTCAAAACCACAGGGCACTAATGGTCACAACTCACGCTTCCTTCCTTCTTAAATTTGTCCTTGAGGCGGGCAATGTCGGCTGATGTGCTCGACGGTGCGCCCGACGATGCCTGGATTTTCTTCGCATCTTCTTTGGGAGCCATAAAAGACTCTTCCCTTTGTGCCTTACGTTTTGCCACATTTGTCGCTTGTCGAGCCTAGAGTTCATATATAAAAAGCGAGTACCGAAATTTTAGCATCTCAGACAGCAAACAGTGCTGGCGAAGTAAACTCCATACACGTTAGTTACCTCACGCTCCTCGACTTTCTTGGCTTGTCTTTCCTCTTCCTTGAGGAAGTATTCGCCGCTTTCTAGTTGGAGGTCCACCTGCGTCAACAAAAAGCCGAACCAGCGATGAGTCAATTTTTCGTTCAACCCTTCCTCGCAGCCATCGGTTCACTAAGATGCCTTCTCACCTTGCTAGGCGCCTGTGCCGGGGGGAAAGGAGTGTACTCCTTCTTCGAAATCTTCGGCTTCTTTGTCTTGACGTTCTTTCGCTTGAATGTCGGAAGGAAGCGATCCCAAGACTCCTTCGCAAGTTCCGGGTCCTTTGCTAGTTCCCGCTTGATCATGAGTGTCTTGATGTTGTAGATTGGATGGATGTTGTTCATACAGTCGAGCACTATGTTGCGCACTTGCTTCAGTCCAGCATGCGGACCCATGGCCGCCACTGTGTTTCCTTGCACGAGCACGTAACAGCCAGTGAGAAGCTCGATCGCCTGTGGTGCATCCAAGAGCCGATGGAATAGTCATCAGAATATAGGGCACATAACATCGTTGTTTGAAATTCCACAATTAGGCAACAGTTCGAGCCACAGTGTAGGCATTGAACCACGAATCCCACCTTGAGCGTGGATCCATTGGGCCCCAACAGACGCTGTCGTCGCTTGATGAAACGCTCCTTATTGCGCACAACATTGCCAATCTTGACAATGTCGCACGCAATGTCGTCCTGGAGGATTTTGAGCGCCTGTTGAACGGGAACGCTGCGCGCGAGCAGCTTTATCAAATCCCGGGCCTTCAGAATGACAAACGGATCCCATGTCTTACGCGTTGTCTTGACCGTCATGCTGCCTTCGATGAGATCCAGACTGCAGTCAACGCCCTGCAGGCCACGGCAACAACACGGCAACAGCAGATAATGATCAGACAATGCGCAACTCCCAATGCACACTGACACTGACGCAAGCGTCGATGTACTAAGTTGGTCGCCCGTAACCCACCGGGTCAATGTGTGTGAGAAAATGTCACGCAAACGACAATATTTTCACAACACATCACAAGCGCACCTTATCTCCGAGTGTCTTGGTAACGGTCGGCCAGACTTCCTTAAGGTATTTTTCGCGATACTTTGGGAAGAGTGTGGCAAATGAGCTCTCCTCGGCAAACGTCCCGCCCTTGTTGTCCTCCGGCGTGAATGCCTCAATCTTCCAATGATCGATGCCATCGTGGTCCCAGGCTGCACACGAGATAGTTGTACACATCAATTGGCTATACTATACAGCCATACAACATTCGATTGATCAATAAAAACACCCACGTTTGTCCCTCCGATACTTGTTCTTCTTCGACTTGGGCTCATCGGTCCCTGCAATGCCAGTAAGCACACAGTGATAAGTGCGCAATAAAAGATATCCGCACTTCATATCGAGCCCTCTGCATATTTCTGACGCTGCAGTAGGTCAAACGGCCATCCCACGGGTATCTCTGTTGCAATGTATTCCGTGTAAGTCATAAACAATGCCTGGTCCCTCCAGTTCAAATTGCCGTTGTGGGACAGCAATTCGTCCTCCAACGGTTGTTCATGTACGTACCCTCGGGCTGCTTTGACGACTCAGCCATTTCCCTGACCTTGTGATTATAACCTCTTGTTGTTCATGAAAGAGATGAGCTTCTGAGCTTTCTTTCTAGCAGCTTCAGTGCCCGTAAGAATCGATTCGCGTTAGAGTAAGTGGACTTCCACGTGCTGTGAGGTAAATAGCAACTACTTATTTCTGGATTTTAGTTCTGTGTGAATAAGTAATTGATCCTCTCAAGGTCGTTCGTTTTATTGCATGTTGACATGACTAATATGTGTGTATTCGCACCGTGGCGCACATGCGAGCACAGTGCTTTGGTTAGCTTCATATTGAATATCTGTTTCCCGCTCAACAGCAAGAAGTCACTCTCGGTGCTTTTTTGGGAGTGCACCAGCGCGTTATCAGAGGAAAATGGCCGGGGCACATCGCGGGCCTGTGACTGTGGGGCTGACACTCGACGCAATCGCACGGGCAGCTCGCATCGGACTCAACAGTCTCCGTGCGCTGCCGGGATCACGTCGTGTGGTACGGGCGTCGTGCGTATGTGTGTAATATATGTGTGTATGCGTTGTGTGTGTGTGTGGGTGGCGTGTGGCTGGCGTGGCTGTGCATCCGCATTGGTTTGCGAACATCAACTTAGATTGCGCATTCCTGTATTGGCACGCAATGGATAAGCGTGTGTGTGGAGGAGCGTGGAAATGTTCCTGCAAATCATGTAATTGTTTTTGCGTTGCGCCTCTCACAGGCGCAACGACTCGGGCGGGGACCGAGTTCGGGTCGTGGCAAAAACAGTGGGCGCGGATGCAAAGGCCAGGGCAAGTGGGGCAATGCGCCTAAGCCTGGCTTTGAGGGTGGACAGACCCCCTTCTACCGCCGAGTGCCAAAGCATGGATTTAGAAATATTACGTGAGTGCTTGGTTGTGTGTCTTGAGAACTTGAAGATCGTTGTTTTTGGATGTTCGCTGCACGTTTGTTTATCTTTTCATGTAGTGCACGTGCGTCCCACGGCACTTGCTATGCTTCTGCACTCTTAACGATCTCGGGCTGAATTTTTTTTTTGGTCCTGCTTTTGTGGTGCGTGATCACACATTCTCGCAGTCACCGGGTGGAGTATGATACCGTGAATCTCGGAAAGATTCAGCAGTGGGTGGACGACGGGCGTCTGGCGGCAGAAGAACTCATTACTATGCGCACACTACAACGCGCAGGCCTCGTCTCAAAGAACATCAAACACGGCGTGAAACTGCTGGGCGATGTGCGTGTGTTTGATGCATGTCCATGTCTGTCGTATGTTTGTCCTTGTTGCCACGTGTGCAAATCCTCACCTGGGTAAATGTGTGCGATTGAATAGGTGATGACGTTTTGATCTAGTCGTGTGCCGCTGAGTTTGTCTGCCTGTCTGTCTGTCTGTCTGTGCTCATATTTCACATGGCACTGATTTGAATCCAATATCTGTGTCTCTGTGCAGGGTTCCCTTTTCTTCAAGACACCCTTGAACATTGTCGTCAGCCGTGCATCGCAATCAGCTATTGACGCAATTGAGCGCGCGGGCGGGCGCATCACGTGCCAATATTATGGTCGCGTGGGTCTCCGTGCTCTGCTCAAACCCGAGAAGTTTGCCATACTTCCAAAGCTGCCGGTGCCCGCGAAGCACAAGCTACGTGTCTTCTACAGCGATCCTAAGAACAGAGGCAACCTGGAGCGCGTCGGGCCCAACAAGTTTGTCATTCGGCAAACAGACCTCGCTCCAGCTGCGCCACCACCACCACCACCATCATCATCATCATCATCAGCATGAGATGATGGATGGCCTGTTGCGTGAGCGTGGGCGTGGGCGTGGGCGTGTGCAGGGTCGTTTGAGGGTATTGGACAGATATATTAGGCGGATGCGCGCGGTTGTGCGTTGTGCGGCGGCGGAGTTCGTATGTACAGACAATGCCCGAGTGGCAATAGACGGTGATATTTTTGACCGAATGGCGATGATCTGGGGGCCTCAATGGGCTCTTGCACATGACATGACATGCGTGTGTGTGTGTGGCGCACGTTGCCCAATCACCAATCGCGCACCACTTGCGGGGGACGCAGCATGCTTTCCTGCAAAGTGGGCACGGCATCGTATTGCGCGGATATGTGAGACCAGGCCGATGATCGCACCCGAGGACTTCAGTAACTCCACACTCGACGCGCAGACTCACGCATTCTTAATCCACGCCACTTGAATCGCACCGATGGTCATTGCAGTAACATACACCACGTCAGCCACACATACATAGACTCTCAGATCATTTGACGCCACCATCGTGCACGTCGCACCCACCCGGACCTCCCATCGCAGGCGATTTCTGCTCTGCTCCTCCGGTGTGCGCTGCCTGGACCACTGTGCGGCGTACTGGTGATACCGCGCCACGGGATCCGACCGACGACCTGTCGCACGGGTAACAGTTGGTGTGTGTGTCAATTCAGTTGTCCATCAAAAAATGAACGCAACACACGCACACGCACACTACATAAGGGACAAGTGCACGATTGCACTTTGAGAATTGCACACAACAACGAGCACCATCTTCGGAAACCAACCATTCGCAGACGAGGGGCGACGGCGAGCACTCTGCAGTATGCCGATATAAACACGATTTGGGCAGCGAAGTGCAGCCAACAACGCAATTCAGTATCAACAGTCGGCGTCAGTCGCACTTGCACCAAAGTACACAAAACAAAGCCAGAGCACTCACCCGCGGTCGCTCCACTTCAGCTTCAGATGGCACATCGTTATGTGATACATCGCGCCGTTCCATTCTGTCAGCGCCGCGGTTTGCCGGAGCTTCCTCGCGCGACATCAACACAAGGTCTGCACAGCGATGCAGCAATCAATCAGAGACAGCGCTAAGACCGCCACAGGCAAGAACCCGTCTGCTCCAACAGACTCAAGACTCATGGAGGTGCTAGTGCAGACAAGCAAAGTAGTCGTGTGTGTGTGTGTGTGTGTGTGTGTGTGTGTGTGTGTGTGTGTGTGTGTGTGTGTGTGTG
>CALSCR010001561.1:0-12531 GCA_943704495.1 Pigoraptor chileana
TGTGTGTGTGTGTGTGTGTGTGTGTGTGTGTGTGTGTGTGTGTGTGTGTGTGTGTGTGTGTGTGTGTGTGTGTATCCGCATATACCTGCCTGTCATCCCACCTCTTCTCATCGCAAAACGCGCACGCACACACCTTCTCCTCGTCCTCCATAGCCATTGATGCGGCCATCAAACTTTACCTAAAGGCAATTCTTGTCAGCACTCTCCCCGAAGTGGCAGTGTACGCGCTTGCTCTCATTCACACGCACGAGGCAAACTCCGACTTTGAGGGCGCTCTCCACGTAATTCGGTAAGCCTTTTGCATGGCACACGCGTAGCAACGAACTTATATCTGTTTACGTGACAATCCCTGCACTTGAGGGATATTGTATGACAGGGTGGGCACACGTGTGTATTGTGTGTGTCTGTCTGTGCCTGTGTCTGTGTCTGTGTCTGTGTCTGTATGTGTGTCTACGTGTCTATGTGTCTGTGTGTCTGTGTGTCTGTGTGTTTGTATGTTTGTGTGTTATGTGCTATCTTCGCGTGTGTTCGTCTCTGCATTCCCACGTGCGTGCGCTCGCGTCCATAGCTTTGGCATCTCATTCTGCCCTATCTTCCTCATCCGTGGCCTGCATCTACCCAGCGAATTTTACTCTGCCCATCCAAGCGCCTCAGTCGGCGGGGTCACGTGTGCAGATATTTTGTCTCTCCTCAACGACTGCCAATCCAATGGGGACTGCAATGACGTCAACAGCGACGAACGCAGTGAAGGTGTGTTACGTGAGAAGTTGAATGTTTTGTTCCGTCTTGTTTTCTTGACACGGGTGTATTACGCATACACGTCACACGCGTCACACACACGCAAACGCTCGTTCAAATATTGCCGATTGCATCGATTCAACTCGATTCCAATGCGTGGACTCTCCCTGCCTCTCACTCAACGCTACACATGTTGTTCATCGCGTCGCATCGCATCGCATCGAACGCATGATCTCCAATCGGCATTGAAGCAATCGCAAAAGCTGTCTCTGCAAAGAAGACACCATACACGTCGTTTAGTCTCGATCTGCTTGCCATTCACTTGACGACGGTCAAGGTGCTATATGTGACAGGGCGCCTGTCCGGACTGCGGCGGCTGTGCTCGACCCTGGGTGGGTGGCGTGAGGTGACATATCCGTCACAGACAATCTGTTTGAAGGTTGCTTTTTATCGTTAGGATCAAATGTCGATTCGTCAGTGTTTTTTCCTCAGCATCGGCATCGTGTGTCTGTGCGTGTGAGTGTCTATGTGCGTCTCTCTCTCTGTGTCTCTCTGTGCGTTTCAAAATAGCGATATGTGTAAATCTAAATGTCATCAATGCTCTGTTGTAATCCAACCGTGTCATTGCCACGACACAGGCGAAATGACGTCAGGGCGTGGCCTGCACCTCACACTTATTCGCAACGAATTTGCATACTTTGAGTGCATCGACGGCCTAGTCGGTCCCCTCGCGAGCTCTCGCAAGGATCCAGCCGGTGTGCCTGCACGGATAGTTCACGTGATAGGTTAGTGTGATGGCAATACTATTATACTTGTCTTATTTATGGCGTTACATTGCCGTGAAACGTGCAATGCGCTTCTATTTCTGCTGCCAACCGTGCTGTTGTTGTAAATGCGTGTGTGTCTGTGTGTGTCTGTGTGTCTGTGTGCCTGTGTGTCTGTGTGTCTGTGTATCTGTGGTCTCGTACGGCTGAGCATTCTTCTAATCCGGCATGCATTGATACCAATAATGACGTATCATGATCAGGTGATAGTCACTGCCTTGTCCCCGCATGGAGCACGTTCCAAGTCAAGGTGTGTCTTTGTGTGTCCGCGCATGTGTGTGTCTGTGGGTGGGTGTTTGTGTATTTGTGTCTGTGTGGCGAACGGCTGTTTGATTCCAAGACGACTGGTTTGGCTCGCAAATTTTGCCAAATGCATGGCCTTCCCGTTGATCGTTTAAGACTAAGCTGTGACTGCACGTTACGTAGAATAGGGGAGTGATATTGGTACATATTTTATTCACCCCTTTCTCCTCGACTAAAAATATCCTTTCCGTCATTCCTTGCTGCCAAACAGGGAGAATCATTCCGCGCAAAGCCGCATTTGGTAACGGGCCTCAAAATGTGGCACCTGCGGCCCGAGTCAACCTTCTTCACCAAAAATAACTTCCACTCTGCCGTGAATGAAGGTTCGTCTCCATTGAGTCACGTGATCTGTGGCATATCAGCTGCCAGTAGGTGTATTGTGTGTGCTGGTCTGGCGGTGGTGTGTGTCTGTGCGTGCATGGGGTGTAGCAGGAAGTAGGTGTGATTGATATGCACTTTATGTCATGCACCACGCATACATGCATGCACACACCCACACACACATATATTATAGATTCTGTCAGCAACTTCAGCCGTCATAAGCTGCTTCCCGTTGGCAGGGAGTCAATAGCAGCTCTATAGCACACCAAAGCACAGGGGTTTGTGTCTCTGCTCACTCTCAGAACGGCACTCTCATTACCTCATATTACATCACATGCACAATGACGCAATCGTGTGGCCCTGTGCAGTGCCGGTGGAAGCGTTGGCTGTATTTGTGTGCGGCGAAATCGACTGCAGAGAGGGCCTTCTCAGCGCCGTTGGAATGTGCAAATACGATGTGGGTGTGGGATCCCCGTCTCTCTCTATCAAGGCGTGGTGACGCATCCTCACTTATGTATTGCGTCTTCGGGTTGTGTTTGACACACCATTTTGATTGATTTCCCTTTCGAATCAAATAACAATCCATGGTTTTTTTATTGTGCCACTGTCCAACGGCGACTGACTTTTGAATGCCCTTTAAATTGGCAGAGCATTGAAAGCGCCGCTGAAATTGCCGTGGGTCACTACCTGGACGCCGTGCGCGCGGTTGTGGTCGAGAGGCGACTGCGAGCGGCCATCCATCCGATTCCGCCAGTGCTTGAGGAAACGAGGTGTGTTACATGCTTCACTCGGAATGCGGAGATTGCGGAACCAGTCGGCCTGGTCGTAGATGCGGCGTGCCTGTAATGTATGTCTGTATGTTGCCTGCTCTGCCCTCCTCTAGTTGGTTGGTCAGTAGGTGAGTGTGTGTGTATCGAATTTTACCCACTATGCGCTCTGACTTATTCATTGCACATATAATTGACCCCCTATGCCATATCATTTATCATATCATTTATTGCATTAGGCCGATTGTGCTTGCGGTCAACGCCATAACCCGCCGTCGCTGCGCAGATTACGGACTTCACTGGCTTGATTTCGAGTCCTCCCTCGTCGCACCGACGTCATCTGCGTCGCCAGTAGCCGCCAGTGCCTCTCCAGCCGCACCCGTCAACGCAACAACCAACCAGCCCTGTCACGTGGGACTGCGACCGGAGTATGCGATGGATGGCACGCATCTCCATCCCCGCTACGTTGCCCTTCTTGCACATGCGCTTGAGGCCGTGCCTGATGTTGCCTGATGTTGCCTGATGTTGCCTGATGTTTGCAGCATTGTCTGAGTGGATCTGCTTTGCCGCACTCGGTGCATCAGTGTGACATGGTCCGGGACTGACTTGACTGTATGTTCACAGACAATTCAGTCCGTGGCTATGTATCTCTGAAGATGTTGCACTTAACTGTGTAACATTTAGTTGCTTCATCTGTCAGTGCCGACCACATCATTCTATGTCATTTTCCCGTTTGTGTTCAAAGACAACGCAGCACTGGTGGACGTTTACAAGCGGTGCCGTGCTGTTTTCTGAATGATGTGACAGGCTCAGTGGGTAGCCGTAAAAGTACACAATGGAATCTGAACTGACGGTCTGGTTGCAAAAGGGGGCAAGTAGAGGCCGTTTGGACCGGACGCTGGCACTGGATTGCAGTTTGTTATTTGTGCATAGGCAGCCTGTGTTTCGTGGCGCTGGGTCGGGCCCTGTCTTTGGCTTTTGTAGATGTACAAGTGACTGCCGATGCGGATGGTCATGCCTGAGTGTCCGCTGCTACGAAACTCATAAAAATTCAAAATGCGGCTCTGCATCAACAAAGTCATGTTTACTTGAAAGCACTTTGCACAGATCGTGAGGGACGCGGAAGTGGCCAACCACAGGCCCACGATCTAGAAAATAATGGACATTGTTCGTCCAGACATAGAGAAGCATCGCACAAACGAAATCCTCCTTGCGCTCGCGAGAAAGGAAGAAACGTCGACACAGCTGGTGTGGGACAAGGAACTGCGCAGTATCGACGATGGCGATGTCGGGGGACTGCCAGGATGGGCGGTGGCCGAGCTGAAGGATGCGATCGAGGCTGTATTGAAGGAAGCGCATGCGAGCGACCAGACACGGGATACAACAGTGAAACGGACGTGCGGTGCTCGTTGCAGGTTGGGAGAAGCATCCACGTGTACATCTTGTGGGGTTAGGTATGGAGACGGAGCCTCCATTGCACGCACACAAATCGCCCGACAGGTTAGGGCTCAAAATAAGTCTTGACATTGTGGAGAATGAGCGAACGGAGGACGTCCAACGCAGACACATCCATCACTCGTTTGCAATTGGTGAGATCAAGCGTATGGACGCCACCCAACGCCGACACATCCGTCACTCCTTCGCAACCGGCGAGAGTGAGCGAATGGATGCCGCCCAGCGCAGACACGTCCGTCACTCTGTTGCAACAGGAGAGATTGAGCGAATGGACACCACCCAATGCAGACGCATCCGTCACTCCATCGCATCTGGAGAGATAGAGCGTATGGACGCCCCCCAACGCAGACACATCCGTCACTCCTTTGCAACCGGAGATATTGAGCGAATGGACACTGCTAAACCCAGACACATCTTTCACTAAACTGAGGAGCGAGAGATCGAGCGAATGAACGCCACCCAACACAGACAAATCTGTCACTCCATCGCATCCGCAGATTTTGAGCGTATGTACGCCACCCAACGCAGACACATCCGTCACTCGTTTGCAATTGGTGAGATCGAGAGAATGGAAGCCGGCCAACACAGACACATCCGTCACTTCTTCGCACTCGGAGAGATTGAGCGAGTGGACGCCACCCAACACAGACACATCCGTCACTCCATTGCAAAAAGAGAGATCGAGCAAATGGACGCCGCCCAACGCAGACACATCCGTCACTCCTTGGCACTTGGAGAGGTTGAGCGTATGGACGCCACCCAACACAGACACATCCGTCACTCCCATTGCAAAAAGAGAGATCGAGCAAATGGACGCCGCCCAACGCAGACACATCCGTCACTCCTTGGCACTTGGAGAGGTTGAGCGTATGGACACCACCCAACGCAGACAGATCACCATGCACACCATGGACACGGCTCAGATGCAATCCAAGTCGCTCGCGTGGGATGTCGGCCCAAACTGCAGTGAGGAATTCGGCATCCTCCCAATACTGCTTTGCAAACGCAAAACGCAGGCTGTACGTGCGCTCGAGTTTCAGCCACAACGCAGCCGCGAGTAACGCCGGCGAGAGATGCGCGGTCCTTGTTGGATAGAAAGGGAACAAGGCGGCACACAACGACTTCGATGGGGATCGAAGAGAACGAGACGGGAGTTCGGGAAGCCATGATGACAAGTGACTTGTGGCCTGATGTGTTTCACAACGCTTTCTTTCTAGGGAGAACCAGTTACATATACATACACTAACTCCCAGCTGAATTTACCGCCACTGATTATAAAATTATGGTGTGAAGTATATGGAGGCCAGTAGTATGTGGCTGCGCTAACACAATTCCCATGCTCAATGTGAGTGGTCGTCACGTTTGCTGCAATCAGCTCCGCTATATCATTGCTCCCGACGAGACGTTCTTAGACCAGGGGTACTAAGGGGTAGTAAGTGTAGAGGAGGAGGGGGGGGGGGGGGGGTAAACGCCGCCGAACAGCCCGGTGAGAGTTTAGTGTTACAGAGGTACATCAGCTGACGAGAGCGACGGAGAGTGAACTCGCACCGATGGCCGGGATCGCAGAAACAGATTTAAGCACGCTGGCATGGCTCTGCATTGTGCAGTGTAGTACTGATCCGTATCCCACGACAAGCTGGTGATCGAGACGTCCCAAGTCTCTGTGTCCATAGTGACTGCACTGAAGCATACGTTTATTGCATTACCAAGCCTTTGATAATGGCATGTGCAGATATGCGGGGCAAACTTCTAATTAGCTGTACACGCTCACTTGACAAAGACGCTTCCAATCTTATTGAACAAAAACGCTTCCAATCTTTAGTAATTGCCTTGTTGTCCACATGGCCACAGAAACAGAAACTGACAGAATCAGGGCACGCCATCCCTGGCTAATCACCCGCCCGAAAAGTGACGCCCCCACGACAAGAGAGGCCGTCACAAGCGATTCATATGCACAGACACAGACAACACAATAACAGTGACAGTAACACGGTACACACACAGCTCGCAATCATATGCAGTCACGAGCAATGACTAGCTGCAGCGGCTGCGCGAGAGGGGCCATGCCCCTCTTCATGCCTGTGTAGACGGCGATTCGCGCGAGTTGACAAGGCTGACCCAGCCCTCGCGACGTCGATCACGCTGGCCCCATCTGAATACGCATACACACACGCACACGCAGACACGCACACACACACGCAGTAAATAGAAAGAGTAAGCGTGAGAAAAGGATATCGAAAGAGCAGAGGCATATTCTATGGTTAATTCGCGCAAACAAGCGGGTGGCAGGAGCATGCACACGGCTGTTGTCGGTGCGTCACTCACAGTTCAAGGATGCGTCCGGGGCGTTCCTTCTGAGTGTCAGTTGCGCGTTTGTAAACGGCGTCGGGAAGAAGCGTCTCCACAACATCATAGACAAACTGCGGCTTCTCCTCCGGTTGGTACAGCCCCTCCTTGTCCAGACTGCGTCGCGGGTCAATCGTTAATGAATGTCAGGTATACCGGCAACGCTGTGGCGACTGAACGGTGGGATAATGCGAGCACTGACAGATGCCCTAACACACTCAACAAAGGCCATTTTGTGTGGCAACTGCACAAATGGAAGCAGGGACGAACACAGATGCGAGACCAACAGGTGCGCCAGGTGAAAAGCCGTGGTGTGTGTCAGGAAGTGCACGTGCGTATGACACGTGTGGATGAGTGCATGTCGAGTGGAGCCACTCACAGGGACTCGCGGGGCTTAATAAAGTCGAAAACGGCGTCGGGATTCCGCTGATGGCGCAGCTCAATCTGCTCGTTGTTGCCATCCCCGGATGTGTTGTACTGTGCATGTGTTCGTGTGCGGCGTGCATTGTGAGAAGAGGAGTGAGCAATGCATGCATCACGTCAGGGTTGCACCGGATTCACTTTGCTCACGACCCCATACAGAAATAACGGAGAGAAGAGAGCGAGAGAGAGAGAAAGTGTCATTCCTACTCGGTCGACGCACACACACACACACACACACACACACACACACACACACACACACACAACATACCTTTCGAAAGATGAAGCAAGATAGCTTTGAACGGCGGAAGTAATCGGCGTCCTCGTGGGCGTACTTGTTGTTGGCGAGAAGACGCACCCAGCAAATGTTCTCCACATAGGTAAATGACCACGTGCCCAGTATCCGGACAAGGTCGGGAAAGAACAGCTTGTCGATCCAGACAAAGATAAATCCCGCGGGAATGAGAGCATCGTCGATCTTCAGCTTCTCCTGTAGATTCGATAGAGAGTGACAGACATTCAGTACTCAAAACGCCTTAGGACATATGCACATCGACTCCAGCGGACCGAGAGAGAGTGTGTGCGTGTGTGAGTTGCATTTTTTTGTGTCGGTACTTTGGGGAGTTAGATTTGATGGCATTGAATATGTACTATGTCGATTCCCCCTCACTCTGTTCAACAGCACAGACATTAACGTCCGCACCATCCATCACCCCACACACTCTGCCAGACGCAATTCTACAAATGCTCCATAGAGCGAACAATCAGCGCGCCAAACAAAGCATTCGCACCCACCAGGTCGCCTACGTCAATCATGCCGGGGAGCTTCTCCTGCCCCGGAAGTACAATCGGAGGGTCCATGAGTATAGCCTGGTAGCCACCGCCACAGAGCGACGGCAGATCCGCAGTGAGAAGGGGAGCTTCAATGTATCTGCAGAAAAAACGTGTGCGGTAACAACAACAACAACAAACAAAAACATCATCAACAACAACATCGTCATCATCCACAACAACAACACAATGCGTCAGCAACAGAAGGACCACATCGGCTGTGAACGACGCCACTGTTAAAAAAACAGGCGCAATCAATTTCAAAGCGGTAAAGCCCATCCAGTCACAGTCGCAGCAGCCGCAGTGATCCGATTGCACACACACACATACATATACATACATTCATGCACAACAACTCCCACTCCCACTCCCACACACTAGGACCAGCAACAACACAGAGAATACAGCAAAGCGACACATCAAAACCCACTTGGATCCGAGGGGTATTTCGGGACGCTTTTTCATTGCAGCAATGGTGATGATGGTCGATGCCCAGGACTTTGGAATGGGCAGAGACGGGATGCGCGTGTATGCAGGGAGGCGCGGATCTGTCTGCCGGATTTTCTTTTTGACAATGATCTGACGTCCCTCAGCGTCCTGAAGGTGCAGGTTGCGGTACCTGACACACATATGCGCACATGCACATGGACAGATCCAATACAACCTTTGAGTGGATTGTAAATACGGGCCTCTCCGTCTTGGCATTCAAGCGCACACAACCTCAGGCACTTGCTCAGATGCATACACACGCACACGCACACACACAAGCGCGCGCAAACGTACTTTTGCAAGATGGCTTCCCGGTCGTACCGCGGCCGTTTTTCCTTCGGCATCCGGGGCGCCTTTGCGCCACTCGAGCGTCGTCGCTTGTGACCACGCCCAGAACTGCCAAACTCAGAGTCAAAAAAGTCCTCGTCGGCCTCTCCATAGTAGCTGTGAAGGTCGTGTTGTGTGTGTGTGTGTGTGTGTGTGTGTATGTGTGTGTGTGTTTCAGTGGTCATTGGTTAACATTTTGGTTCAATCGTGCGTTTGCAGATGCAGCTTCATTGTCAGCTCCGTCACCTTGCTCCACAGCTACATCGGGGCGCACTACGACAACGCCACCAATAAAAGCACAGGTCTACACATAAACACATACACATACACTCTCACACACTCACACACATACACACACACTCTCTCTCTGTCTGGTGCGTGGTTGGAGTCGATGGGCTTATGCCTAAGGCGTTTTGAGTACTGAAGGTCTGTCTGGTGCGTGTGGAGTCCATAGGTACAGTGGCTAAGACACTGACTTGAATCCTACATCTCTCTCTAGCGCGCAACTGATTCGCAGACAACTCAAGCCCTCACTGCTCTCTTCATGCGGCAAAGCGATCGAAAGCAAACACGCACCGTCCTTCCAACACCCCCAACTTCAAATAGCAACACATCAGCTCAACTTCAAATGGGAGACACGCAACCGAGTTCACACAACACAAACAAACTCACTCTTCGTTGTAATCGTCGTCGTCACTGTCGTCTGACTCGTCCATGAGCATTGCCAGAGTGTGCCCATCCACAGCATCGATATCCATTTCACTCTCCAATAGGTTCAGGGCCGCGCCTGCAAACACATGCGGCCATGTTCAGCAAATTCAGACCACAATAAACAACTTCTTTCAGCCATGCATTTGCACACACACATGGCAAACACACACGGGATATTCATTTGAAAGGTAGTTCATCGCGATTCCCTACCGTAATCTGAGACAGACCGGACGGTAAACGATGACGTGCGCTTGAACAACTCCTCGAGCTGCGCATCCGAAAGCGTTGTTTCGGGATCCACATACTTTCCCTTGCCCTTGTTGCGGGGGGGCTCATCTTCCACTAGCTTTGTCTCTGCCTGCAGCCGCTGCAGCTCTTCAAACTTCTTCATAATTGATTCGATGCTCTCCTCGTCCTCCACATAACCGACGTACAACGACCCGCTGTGGCGCAAACAAAAAACACATAAACACAATCACAAAATTAAATTCAAAGAAATTTGATTATATATACACCAGTAATGGAAGTAGAATCACAGCATAAGCACACTTCTCGGCATCAAAAAATGACACCGAATAGAGATGCATGCGAAGCAACACAGGGGCATTGGAAACGCCTCAAAGAGCGGAAGGCGCCATCAATGAAAGACACATGGGACGCTACCAGGGGCAGCCAGCCTCCTTTGACTGACCCAATACCCAAACAAACCTGGGCTTCTTTCCCCCGCGGGAAGTCGACGTCGGCTTACGTCGCGTTTCGTAAACCATTTCAAAAATCGGCGCCCCACCCCCTTTTGGCACAAAGTTCGGTGTGTGCGATGGGTGTAATCTTACGGCGGTACCAAATGATTTCTCAGTTGAAGAGATGATGAAGTCTGTCAACGAAGGCTATGCAATGCCTGCGCGACTGTGTCTAATGTGTATGTAACATGCACCTCTGTGCATCTTAATGCAAAAAATGCAATTATATCGCATGCGATACCAGCACTGACCTTGCCGCCCGTTCAAAGACGGAGTGGATTACAGCTCTGCGTTGGCAGGTGAATCTCGGACTCGGCGTCGCATGTTCAGTCAATCTGCGCGCCCAAAACCAAATTTTCGCGCGCAAAAAAAAAAAGAAATCAGCCGCGTTTTCGCAAACATCTCTGATTGGTTATTGAATGTGCTACATGGCGAGATATATCCATTTATAGATGACTAGTCACAGTTATATCTATATAAAGGTATTTATTGACTCACTAATGACCCGATAAAGGCTTAGTGATAGTTAACGGCCTGCATAAGGCTTAATGACAGCATCAGGCCTATATAAGGCTTAATAACAGTGGACGGCCTATATAAGGGCTTTACCTTCCTGCCCCGCGCCGGACACTTGAATGACAAATCCCTCGTTTGCAAAGCAGCCATTTTCATTCCTGACAATCTGTCTCACTTTTCTGTCTGCGCAATGGGAACATACTGAAAAGTTGTTCGGATACTTTTAGGAAAAAGAAGAGCTACGTTATTGTGTGGAGGTTTAATCTTATTATTTGTGTGTGTGCTTGCAAAGTAAGCACGCAGAAGCGACGACGTCTTGGCGTTGGTGGATGCATTTACATCACTCCCCAACGGACGCTTCAAGATGTACGCCGCTGTTATGTTGGCCGCACTGCTTCTGTGCATTGGTGAGTTATGTCGCGAATTAGTCATTTGAGCGAATTAGTCCATCTGAGGCCGCCCGAACAACCGCTTTGCACCACTATAGACTAACAACCATGTCCCCACTTGTGTGCTAATTTGGGCACTTAGGCGCTGTGCACGCGCGCAGTGTCGTATTGAGCACAGTCGATCAAAACCGCATCCTTGTACTGTGGACAGCTAACGAGGTGGACGGCCTTACGAATGTGACGGCAGGCATCCTGCCCCGCGTGTCTCTCTATCCGTTTGGAAACGTAACTGGCGCTCCTTCTGTTGTGACCAATAGTCGCGGAGAGGGTCTGTCGTATGGCCAAATCAACGCCGAGATTGGCCTTGTGGACGGGCTTGCATCCGGGACGCCGTATGTGGCGAGTGTGCAGTACTGCTCGTTTGGGCTGTGTGACCAGCCCGCCTTTTCTGCTGCAGGCATGACAAGGGGTGGGTGTTTATTGCGCACAGGCGGCGGTAATGCATGCTGTGTGGATGTTGCTGGTACTTCTTGTGTGTGCTTCATGCCCCACGCTCCACACTCATGCACACTCACACACACACACACACACACTCGCCCGCATGTTTTCAGCGATGGAGTAGTCCCCTTCAGCAGTCAACACACATTCTCAAAATGCTGACTTCAAAGGCAACTGAAGCGAAGTGGCGTCCATTGCGCCGTACCCACTCACAGCCATCTCTGTTGCACTTTATTGACACCAAGCAACCCTCATTATGCCGTTCGATCTGTCGCAGGCCCAGCGGCGGTTGTCGGGGTGTCCAATTTCACAAACTCATCATCAAACCCAGTGACGTCAGTGTCGATCTGCTGGTTGCCTGCTCCTACCGGCGATGCGCCGACTCGTTTTGTTGTGGAAGTTGCAGAGGATGCGCCGAATTTATCTTTTACGAAATTTGCCACTCTGCCTTCATCGCGTTTGAATGTGACGGTCGGCGGGTTACGCGACGGCACGACGTACATTGTTGCGGTTACTGCGTGTGTGAACAGTGACGTGTGTGCGGAAAGGTCACTGAGTCCTCGCATAACAACGCAAGGTTGGTGATGGGGCTGGGTGTGTGGGTCACGTGCCGTGTGCATTGCGTGTTGCACGATGCTGTGCTTCATGGAACTGCACTCTCGGCGCACATCTTCGGTGCATTGCGAAATGCCGCGGATGCCAGTGGACTCTCTATGTGTCCCGCATTCATCACTGCCTTCAACGTTCATTTCGCACACTGACGAATTGTGCTTGAACGACTCATACACACACACACACACACACACACACACACACACACACACACACACACACACACACACACACACACACA
>CALSCR010001565.1:0-14266 GCA_943704495.1 Pigoraptor chileana
ATCGACAGTGAGCACGGATGGAAGCGCCTGTGTCTCCTCTACCGGCGTTGTCCAGTGCATCATCCCCGTGAATCGCACGCAGTCTGCAACCAAGATCTGCGCCGTGCCAATGATCCGTGGGGCGGGTTACCTGATCATCGTGGACATTCTCCCAGGCGAACGATAAGCCCACTGCTGGTTTCCGATGGGGGTAAGCGCGTTTCGCCGCGCACCACGGAGTTTTATGATGCTGCGCCCAGCTGGCCGGGACGAAGAAGAATGTTCCTACCGCTCGGCGCCTCGACAACAAGGTTATCGGTCTGCAACGTTAGGCACATGCAAGAATGAAATAACTGCCGCTGACAAAAGAAAGCGTGCTCATCCCGCTGTTTGTCGCCCGAACTGGTGAACATTTTTGCATTCGTTGTTTGTCGACTACCCAAAAACAACAGGCATTCCGCGTCAGCTTCAGGGACACAATCAATGCTTGGAGGCGTCAGCTTTAGTCAAGTAGGGACACAATCAATGCTTAGAGTTTCGCTTTCGCACCCTTTATCGCCGCCTCAGTCGGGCATGGAGCGCGTGACATCACGATGACGCCAGGAGCGATTGGGCGATTGGGGTCCACATTTCACTGCCATGCTCTGCAGCATACGGGGTGGGATGGAGTTGCGGTCGGATGAACAGGGCAGCCCGCCCGAGGCCGGCAACGGCTGTTTGCCACTGTAGTTGTGCTGAGTAGAGCTGAGGAGTTGTCGTGAGCCGACTCAGCACAAATAGAATCGACAAATCCTCTCATATATTAGATAAGCAGGCACAAATTGAGACACAACGCAAAGTGAGGCCAAGCTATGTGGCGATACAAATACCAACAATAAGATAACTGATCAGAGCGCATGGGGTTATCATGCAGCAACTAGATGCATGGCGGATAAGTCAACCCTCAGTATGAACCAGCAGGAAACGTCCTGAGTGACGACCGCAGGCTATTGACCCCGGCCGTCGTACTACTAAGCACTCCCGGTCTATACGGCGACGCAACACGCCCTGCGCCATAAGATCCCACACCACCACCATACGCAGCCAACGACGGATTAAATCCGCTTGCCTCACTTCCGTGTGCGCCACTGGCCTGGCCAGTCCCACCCGAGAAAGGGGCGCGATGTGAACTGCCGGGCGCATACGCATGCGGGGCAGCAGCGGCACCATACGATGAGACACTGTACATCGAGTCCCCGAGACCCGCACCTCCAGCGCCCGTTGGCACGTGAGCCTGCCTATCTGTGTACTGGTGCTGCGTGTCACCCAGCGACGAGGTGGCGGCGGCAGCGGCAGCGAGGTTCACCGCAGCAGCTTTTGTGTGTGCAAGACGGCCCCGGATGCGCTCCAGCCGCTCCTGCATGCGCCCCTTGTGCACCCGCTCGGAATCAAGCATCTCGCTCATGCGATTGATGTCGGCGACGCACGCATCGCGGTCTGCGACAACAACTTCAAGTTCCCCAACAACCCGCTCCAGCTCACCCTCGTATCGTTGCTGCAGTCGTGCCATCTCCTGGCGCTGTTGTGCGTCGGACTCTCGGCGCTGACGCTCAAGCTGTTCGCGCGCGGCACTCTGATCCTCAAGATGCTTGTTGATGTCCTGTAGACGTGCGGCGAATTCATCGCGCGATTTTGCCTCAACCTCCTTGCGGGCGACTTCCAGGGCGTGGGAGAACTCGTCCTCCTGCAAGGTGCGAGAGAGACGAATCCATGCAGAGGGCGAGTCAATGGGAGGTGGGGATGCATGCGAATCGACTGCAGATGTGGTGAGCCCAGGTGATGCCGGCGGCAACGTGGGTGTCGCATGCAAGGGAGCTGCTTGGTTTTGTGTGCTTGGTGTTATGTGCTTGGTGTTGTGTGATGGGAAGGCTTGCAGATTGTAGCCCACTTTCGGCGATGTTAGCACAAAGGGACAAGAGCACAGACCTTTTTGAGAGATCGCTCACGATATTCCTTAAGTTCGCGTTCAAGCCGGCGGTTCTCTTTCTCAAGCTCAGCGCGAGTGCTGCGAGTGTGCACGAATTTGGTCGTGAGTGTTACAGAGTTGTGTTTTGCGTGGTTGGTTGTTGGTCGATCGGGTGGAGGGCAGGAGGAGCGGGTCGGTATTACGATATTCGGACGGATTAACTTGCAAAGGCATACGAATAGCAGAGACAAATCCCCAAAGCAAAGTCACTGCTAACAAGCATACGCACCGAATATCAGATTGTTGTGCGGAGAGTTGCGACTGCATACGCTCGGCTTTTTGGTCTGCCTGCGACCGGCCCTCGTCAGCCCTCGCCCTGCATATGTGCACACACACACACGCACACGCACACGTACACACACACGCACAGTAGAGAAACGAGCGGAATAAATGCAGTGATGAGCCAGGCGATGCAATGTGAGTGAACGATAGATAAGCTGCACGCCTGAACACAACCTTCATTGGCGTTTCAAATTCTCACGACGCAAACAAATTCGGCTGACCAGGCATGAAGACGCCATGATGGGATGGGATGCCTACCGCAACTGCGCCTCCCTCCCAAGCTCCTCCACAAGCTGCGCAACACGGCGCGTGAGGTTGGCGTTCTCCGCCTCAAGCGATCCGCGCTCTCGCTCCATCTCCTTCTCGGCCGACGCAAGGCGCGTATCCGCCGTCCGCTTCGCTTCGTCTGTCTGCGCCTCAAGTGCGCGGAGTCGCTGCTTTGTGGACGACAAGTGGTGCTTCAGGGCGCGTACGTCCTTCTCCCGCCCTTCTTCCGCGACGCGACGCTCATCCAGCCTTCGCTCCGTCTCCCGCTGCAGCTGCCGTGCCAGCTCGGCGTCGCGAATCTCCTTTTCCGCGCGCTCCTTTGCCTGCTGGGCAGATTTCTCCAGGGCAACCATACGAGCGCCCACGCGCGAACGAGACTTCGCCTCGGCCTCCCACATGCGCTTGTGCTCGGCACTCTGACGCGTCGCCTCCTCCACGGCTGCGTCTGCTGCACGAAGACGCACTCGCAGCTCCTCCACCTCCATTCGAAGCACCGACAGCGACGATGTTGCATCGGCGAGCAGCTTGCGCAGCGTATCGAGCTCAGCCGTGAGTCGTGCGGTCGTGTTTTTCTCCGAAGCATAGCCCTCCTCGCTTGCCCTCAGTGCCGACTGCAGCGCCGCGGCATTGCGCTCGTGCGACTTGAGTGACTCGACATCCACCCTCAGCTTGTCTCTCTCGTGATGTGCCGCCTTCAAATCGCCCTTGAGTATTTCCGACACCGTGTACATTTCAGAGCGCTCGCCCGCAAGCAGCCGCAGCTCCTCACGTGCGCCACGCAGCTCCTGCTCGGCGACCGACAGCCTCTGCATCGCCTCGTCCTTCGCTTTGGCCTCCGATCGCAAGGCCGCATCCGCCGACGCCCACCGCCGCGACACATCGTCGAAATCGCGCCTGAGTGATGTCAGCTCCCGGGTGCGCTCCTCCTCCTCGGTGCGCACGCGGTCAAGCTCCACAGTCACGTGCGCAAGTTCCTTGTTGGAGCTGGTGCGCCACGTCTCCGCGACGGCCCGTTCCTGCGCCTGCGCATCCTCCATCGTCCGCACAAGCGCCTCGTACCGCTCCTTCAGCGACTGCTGCGATCCCTCCACGTTTTCGAGGCGAGTGCGCACAGAGTGAAGCTCCGCTTTGCAAACCGCCGACTCCTTCAGAAGCTGGCGGACACGCTCGGCCACTGCGACCGCCCGCGTGCGCATGTCTTTCTGGCCCGCGTCGCCCTCTCTGTCGGCACTCGCTCCCGGGGCCCGTAGCGGGGCATCCTCCTCGGCGGCCATCGGCAGCGCTCTCTCGACCGTCGCTAGTGCCACGTGTGCGTTGTCGAGGTCGTGTCTGAGGGTCTTTCCAGTCTCCTCCAGCATTGCTCGCGCTGACTCAATCTCGTTCATGCGCTGCGCAAACTGCAGAAGACCAGACTCCCGTAGACGCACCTCGCGCTCGTAGACATCCCGGGCCGCAACGGCCTCCGCTCGGACGGCGGCAAGCTCTCTTTCCGCAGCCTCCCTGGCGCGTGCCTCGGCCTCTCCCTCGGCGACGGCAATGTTGTAGTGGTTTGCAAGAGTGTCACACTCTGTTCGCGCGCGCACAAGGTCAGCCCTCTCGGCATCCAGCATGGACACCAGCGACGTAATTTGCTCGCGCTGGTCGTCGATCTCTTGTTCCATGCTCAGCCGCGCCGAGGCGAATGCAGCATCGTTGCGTTGCGACTGATCAAGCAGCGATTCGAGCTTCCCGCGCACGTCGTCCATGTCTTTCTCGGACATGCGCTGTATCTGCACGACGGCGGCCTTCTCCCTCGCAAGTTCCGACCTCATGGCGGCGATTTCGCGGGACAGCTGCTCGTTGCGCTGGCGAAGTGCCTTTTGCGCACCGTCCGCAGCCTCCAGGTGACTGAAGGCCTCCTCCTTCTTCATGACGCTCAACCGCGACTCCTCCTCAAGCGACTCACGCAGCCGCGCCTGCTCCTCCAGTATGCGGCCCTGCGATTCCCGCGCCGCACGCTCGCTATCCAGCTGACGGCGAAGCTCATCGACATCGCGTTCGGTGTTTGCGAGTGTGCCTGGTGCGAAAATGGACAGACACTAGGATTAGTACAGAAGAAGCGGCCCTGCAGCAAGAGAACGTCGTGTGTGCGGTGGATCCAATGCAACGGCTTACATGATGTCGAGTCACGCGCGGACGCATGAGGGGCACGCGCATGCGTCTCGTTAAGAGTGCGCCCCCATTGAATTTTCATTATTAATTGCAAACATGACGGGCACAGGAACACAAACACGTGTTTATGCATCCAAACCCGCACAATCATCGCCTAGTGAAGTATTGCAACTCAAGGCCAGTAATACTTTCCTCAAGGGTCAGTCACTATCAGCAATACCTGTTTTCGTATCGGCACTAAACAAGCACATCGCTGCAACAAGCACACCTGTGCACTAAACAACACCCACTTTGGAGGTTTCCCAGGGCGAGCTCAAGCTGTTTCCGCGCAAATTCCGACGCGTTTTTCTCTTTGACAGCCTGTCCGGCACGTGACTCCGACCGGTCCAGATTAGCACGTGACTCGCGTGCCAAGCGCTCCGCTGCTGCCCGCAATTCGGCCTCCTACACATTGAGACGGCACACGTGATCACATTTAAATAATGGCACCTGTTAATGCTTACTCAATACAAGCATAAGTACAAAGACAATAAGCTAAGTTACCCCCCCCCCCTCCCTCCCCTTGCACGACGAATCGTTCGCAGTAATGATGCAATGGAATGCCCAGGGAGCGACATCCAACAAAGCCATAATGGTGTGTGGGCGCAACTGAGGGAAATCACCTTCTGTACTTGCTGCACAAGACGGCGTGCCTGGCGATCAAGCTCGCCGAGCTGCGACTCGGCCATTCCCCGAGCCTGCAATCAACACACGCATAAACAAATATGCGCACAGTGCATATATGTGTCAGTTGACGCGCTGGAGACGAAAATGAAAGTCCGCGCGTCACAGCACCATCATCTGCCTTCATATGCAGAATAAACCAAAGTAACAGGACAGACAAACAGATAACCTATAATCGATGGTACTGAGTAGTCATAGCCCATCACGCGGCCTGTGCGATGGACGAAGCCCAACAGCCGCACACAACAAAATGCATCCCACGTACCGTTGTGGCCTCATTGAGTCGCTGTGCATACTGCTCGATCTCGGCATCAAGCTTCGAACAGCTGTGCTCCGCTTGGTGGCGCAACTGCAAGCGAAACGATTGCAAATTCGTTGAGTGGCACTGCTTTCATGTCCATCGACTGCGCATGCCACCCAATGGAGGGGCATTCTACTAACGGCACGTGGACGATATGTACCTTGTTGTGTAAATAACAGCCCATATTTTCACATAGAATGAAATACATACATGCACACACACACACACACACACACAAACCTCGGACTCCCTGTTAAGATTCTCTCGCAGCGACCGAATTTCATCACCCAGACGCCGCGTATCGCCCGTTTCGAGTGCGTAAAGCTGCGATTTGAGAGATTGCACCTGGCGCTCCGAGGCCATGCGCAGGGAGCGCTCCCTCTCGAGCCACTCGCGAAGTGCGGACACGGCTGCCTCCTGTCCGGAGCCCCCAGGACCATCAGCAGACGAGGCGTCGCCGCCACTTCCACTTCCGCCCACACCTACACCCCCACTTCCACCGACACTGCCGGCCGTGTGCAGGCGAGATGCAGGCAGCGCGTAATCACCGGTCGAGAGCAACGAGGAGGCGCCGTAGGAAGCCGCAGACATCGGGCGAGATAGAGGGGCGTATGGGCTTTCGACCGCACCGCCATAGCGTGAGTATCCGGCGGAGCGCGGGGGCGTTTGAAGGGGGTACTGTCGGTTGTATGGCGAGGGCGCCCTCGCCAACGAAACCGCAGGCGACGTAAAGTCGACGCCGAGTGACGACGATGCCCGTGGCTGCATATAGCTGTCGGCACCACTCCCAGCCGCCGTCACAGTCGCAGATGCAAGTGGCGGTTTGTGGGATGACGCAAGGACGGTGGGTTCAAGGTACGTCGCATCTTCATTGTGGTCAGCAAGGTCAGCATTCACCGACGGCTCGACAACGGACGAGTGCACCGGAGTGGATGTCGGACCCACGCCAGCAACAGCTGGCCTGACAGAATCACGCGGTGCCGGTGTGGTGGGCGCAGTGTGCATCGTGGATGTTGTAGCACGGGTGGGTGAAGTCTGGGCAACCTGCGCGCGGGCGGCGGCGGCGGCAGGGTCGTCGTCACCAAAGTGGAGCGACTCGTAGAGGGCCGCATCTCCCGCCGACTGCTTCGTGGCGGACAACAAAGGCGCCCTTTCCTTCGGTTCAGAGGACGCGGCAGGCTGGCGGCTGAGGGGTGTTGCAACAGCAACCGGTGGCGTGCCCCTCACAGCACGCGCGGTGTTAGGGTTCGAGCTGGGGTTAGTGGAGGAGGGTGGCGACTGTCGCTTCGCCGGCGCAGCGGGGGGGCTATCGAGCAGATCATCCTCAGACGCAGATAGCTCAGAGGCAATGCTCTCCTCATACTCCTCCTCAACGTCCTCGCTTTCATGCTTCGACGGCGGCGCCTGTGGTGCATGCGACTCCAGCTTGGATGCCGACTGGGCAGCGGGAGTCGGTGCGACTTGCGGCTTTGTGTGTACATCCTCACTCCGCCGCACGAGCACATCGGCGTGAGTAATGGGGAGTGCGGATGCAAGAACAGGGGACGGCGACTTGGCGAGCGGGGGGAGATCCCGTGCCACTGGGGACGCCCTGACAAGCGCGCTCGCCAGTCCCGGGGGTGACTGAATCGGGAGTGGACTCGACCGCGAGAATGGGTCCGGACTGTGCGCGTCACATGGACTCATTCCAGCGAGGGCAAGCGGAGCCAACCGGGGAGATTTCGCGCGGGATAAGTCCGTGTCAGAGCCAGCGAGTCCAAGGGCCGGCGACAAGGGCGTCGCGTGTGCGGGGGTCGACAACGGCGCGTGCACGTTTACCGCTCGTCCCTCGACCGATTGGCCACGCCGGAGTGCCAGCGGGTCCGTTACAGCTCCACCATTCTTTCCCGTCGATTCCCGCGGAAGCAGCTTCGTGTTCGCCTCGCCACCGACAGGCTGGAGGCTCTCGATGCGCTGGGGGCGTTCCGGTGGATTCGCAGCCGCAACCGGTTTTGACGACGCGCTCTTTGGCGGCTCACCCCCCTTTGCAGATGGCACAGACGCAAGATAGGCATTGTCACTGCCGTCATCGTCGTCAAAGTCGTCGTCAGACCCGAAAGACACCTCCCCTTGGCTCTTGTCGCGGTCTTCCTTGCGTGTCTGCGATTGCGATGCGGGGGCCGACGAGCGCTTCACATTTGCGTCGGACGACGCACCCGCTTTTGCTTTGGACGGCAGGTCCTCTGAGCTGAGGCTGGCGCCCGTGCGGCCCAACAGCTCGTCGTTGGCCGCAAGAATGTCAGAGTAGCGCGGCCCCGCACCGCCCGGATGCGCCTGCGCCGGTTTCTGCGCACTCGCACCAAATGACGTCTTGGCCGCCGCACCATACACCGGCGGCGGATCGTCGCCGTCGTCGCTCGAGTCCCACAGCGACGGTGACTCCTCATCTCGCTCGGGTGCGCTCTTCCCACCCCTTGCCGGCGGTGCAAATGACTTTGTTGCAGCCGCGGAGGTGGTTGGTGCAGCGGCTGTCTTTGCAGCCGGAGTGGTAGGTGCAGCGGCAGTCTTTGCAGCTGAGGTGGCTGTCTGAGGTGCGGGTGCATTTGTGGTTCGTGCAACGGGCTCTGTCACTGTGGAGGGCGCGCGCTTTTGCTGTTGGCGGGAACGAGACAGCGATGATAATGCATCGTCGTCGCCGTCGTCAGGCATGTTGAAGCTATCGTTGCTATCGTTGAGTCCCTCACTCTACATGCGACAAAAAGAAACGTTATGTGTGCATAGGAATCGATTAAGATCGCGCTAATATGAAAATACAGCACAGGAAGTACATACACTTAAGCACACACGCACACACACACACACACACAGATACTATCGCACAGACTACAAACTCACAGGCCGCACAATGCACACACACACGAATACACTTTACACAGATAAATCCCAAACTTCACAACCCGAACAACAAAATCGCACAGTGTACCTACACAACGAAACAACACACGACACGACAAATGGTACACAGCACAAACAAAGAACATGAATCGAAGCAATATGCTCACCCCAAACTCCTCATCGGAATGACCGCCATAGTTAAGCCCCAGACCGCGCTTGTCGTCTGCCGCTGCTTTTACGACAGACGGGGTTGGGGCCGCAGCGGTTTTAGTCGCACTACCTGAGCCCGCTGACGTGGATCCTGCGGCCTGCGGCGTGGACGGCGGCTTGAACTGCTGCGCCTGGTTGGCCAGCGACTGCTTGGCCTTTGCAATCGCCTCAAGACCCACCGAGACCTCTGGTGTTAGTGCCACGGGCCCGTCACTTTCATCGCCACTGTGGATTGTGTGCACGGGACGGATGCAGCGTCCGAGTTTAGGAATGGGGTAGAAGTGGCCGATTGATGAGATAAACAAAGTGGGACATATAACGATGACAGGGTCTTGGGTGCACTTATGCAATCAAGGGATTGCCGCAATCGTCCACTGGCAAACCTATGACATGACATCAGGATGCAATACACGCACGCACGCACGCACATACACACACACACACACACACACACCTATCAAACGAATCTGATATTTCGCCGCGATCGACGGTGGGCTCAAAAAACTGCTTCGGCTTGACAGATGGTGGTTGCAGGCTTCCATCCGCCCTCGGTGCACTGCTTGCTGGCGCCGCGGCAGATGGAGTAACGGCCGATCCCTTAGCGACTGTTGGAATCGACTTGTCACTACTTTTGTCCGCAGACATGACCCGATCCGGAATAGGAGGCGCACTCGATACCGGCTTATCCAGGCGGTCGCGCGACACGTCTCGATCGGGCTCCACACCACCACCACCACCAGCAGTGCCGGTGGCGGCGGCGGCAGCATTGCTTGTCGCAGGCGGCTTCTCAACTCCCTTTGGTGCACCCAGCGAGTCTCGGTGGTCTGCCGCGGCCGCCCTCGCCACGGGCGCTGCACGGGATGTGGGCGCGTATCCAGCATCGTCATCCGAGTGGAGAATGTCGTCCCCACTCATGTCGAAATCGTCGCTGTCTTCGTCGATGCCATCGGTTGCAGCACTGCGGCCACTGCGCGCACTGTCAGGGCGGCGCCCTAGGTCTGCAGACGGAGTGCTCGCCCCCTTGCCAGCCGCTCCACTTGCCACTCCACTAGCCGCTCCACTTACCCCACTTGCCGCACCACGCGCCTGTGTTGCCTGCTCAGCACCGCGTCTGTCAAGAGGCTGCTTGGCGGGAGACTCGCTCTCCGTGCGTTCGGTCTGATCGCTCTCGTCGTCCCCCGCGTCGTCATAGTGCTCCCACGGCAGCTTCTTGCGCTGAGGCTGGCTGACACTGCTATTCTGGCCAGCATTCCCGGCGCTGTTCGCAGGCGCAGCCTTCTTGGACTCGACGGCGCCCTTCGGCTGCGCTGGGGCGGCCGTGCCACTGCCGCTGCCCTTTCCCCTCGCCGGAAGAGGCGATCTCTCAGACTCCGTGCGGGTTCTGTCAGTCCTGTCAGTTTCGTCCTCCTCGTCACTGAATCGCTCCCATGGGAGCTTTTTCTTGGAAGGCTCAGTCGGCGCCACTTGCTTCTGCGGCAGCTGCTTCTGTTGTGCAGGTGCATTCGCTTTCTGGCCGCCCCGTGGTGGCGGGTCACGTGCACTTGATCCATCACGGCGCGAGTCCGCACTCTCGTCCTCGTCAGAGTACTCCTGCGCGAGTAAATTCGACAGGAAGTCGGGCTTTCCCGACACTGTTTTGCCGGCCAACGTCGGCTGCATTGCCGCGCCCTTGGGCGGCTGGCCACGTGCGGCGGGGGGTGCAGGCTTTGCATAGTGGGGGCCATCGGAGCCGTCATCATCGGCGCCATCGTCGTCACCTCGGCCCTATATGCGGCAGGGCGTGGACCGAGAAGGGGGATAACAATGGATATGTGAGTAGGTAATGTTGATAGGAGCGGATGTATTAAGCATTATGAAGCACGACAAAAGACCACAGCTCCGGGGAGAGAGCTATGCAGCACCAACAACAGCTGCACTAACACAAATACAAGATACACAGAGCATAAAGGACACTGACAGACATTGCAACATGTGGCATACACACATACACAAATACACAGTACTCAAACATAACACGGCACTCACGTCAATGCGCTCTGACAGTTTGTTTCCAAATTCGAGATTGCGCATGAATGCGTGGTCGACCGCAGTGAAACCGCTGCCGTCCTTCTCCGCCGGATTCGCCCCTGCGCCAAGGAGAATCTCAACCATGTCCATGCGGCAGGCGCCCGCAGCAAGCATCAAGGGAGTCCTGCTCGTTGTGTATGTGTGTGGATGTGGGTGTGATCATGTACCCGGAGCGTGTGTTAGCTAACCTTACAGCGAATCTTAATCTACAACACAACATAGCTTCACATACGACCTTCTTCTCCGCTATCAATGAGCTGCATCTCAGATACACGATAGCATGCAATACACCCACAGGGACTCCTTATTCTTTGCGTTGACATCGATGCCAGCACTAATGATGCTTTTGGCAAGGTCCGGCATATTGTCTTTCACGCAAATGTGCAGTGCGTTGTTGCCGTGCTGCAGGGAAGAGTGTGCGAGAGATGTGTGTAAGAGATGTGTGCCTCACATCAGTGTCACGGCATGCCTCTAAAGGCATTCAGCTTGCCACAGAGAGCGAAAGAGCGAGATTTCAAATTGAGATGAGCGAGATTTCAAATAGTGACGCATTACTGTCCATGTACTCCAAAACAACACACAGAGAGATAAAGAGATGTAGGATTCAAGTCAGTGTCTTAGGCGCAGTGCCCATGGACTCCACAAGAGAGAGAAAGAGAGAGAGTATGTGTTTGTGTGTGTATATGTGTTTTAAGTGTTTTGGGTGTGCAAGGCGAGGGAACAGTAAATCTCGACTGAATTTTCGAAAAAAATTACAATCATCCACACGCACACACACACACATACATATGCAAATATATATACACATACATACACACACACACTGCACACAGGCACTGCACACACACACACATATATATATATATATATATACACTGCACACACACACACACACACACCACATAGTTATAGTTTTTATGCCTACGACGACAACAGCAGCTATTCCCTACCTTGTCGGTGCCATTCAGTCCCGACTTTTGCTCAACAAGCAGACGCGCAATATCAAATTTTCCGCCGACGATTGCGTGAATGAGGCCCGTGGCGCCATCGACGTCGCGTTCGTTTCCCGCGACTTCGCTTGCAAGAAGCGATTGAATCACAGATATGTGGCCTCCCATCACGGCCTGCACACGGCACAGTAACATCAACCGCAGCGCCATACCACAAGCATCGCCATATAGAATCGCAACACATGCGGCATAGGAATTGACGACACCCGTGCAGGAAGCAAAGAGGGGCGTTAGGCATATGAAATAGGACATGCAGGCAATTGGGATCAATGAGATGGCCAGCGTCGATGTGTGTGCCAACAGAAACAAATCTTTGAGAGTGCACCACAGTATTGTGCGTGTACATGTGTGTGCCCAAGCGCACCACGTGCGAGCATCCACCAAAATACAAGGGACAGCAGAGAGACCTGCCTTCATCATCGGCGTGTGCTTGTTCATGTCTTGCGCGTGGATTGCGCCCTTTTTCAGAAGCTGATTGACGCAGTCGGTGTGACCCCTTATGCTCGCAAGCATGAGCGCCGTCCTGCACGCACACACACGCAGCAGCGATACAGAACGGTGCGGTGACAGCCGTCAACGAACTATCACACGACGCCAAGGGCCAAGTGACATCCCTTTCTGTGCACGGTGGCGTGTAGAACCACAGCAGCATCATTACGGACCACAAACAACAACAACAACAACAACAACAACAACAACGACAACAACGACAACAATGACAATCATTACGAACCACACACAACAACAACTACAATGGCCATTATTATCAATAACACAACAACAACCACTACAACGACAACAATGAACCACAAACAACAGTCACTAAAACGACGGCAACCACCCACCTTCCGCGCGCATCTGCCTGATTGGGATCCCCCTTCTTCAGCAATGCGGCAAGCTCGGTGCCATTTCCAGCCCACGCCGCCTTGTGGATTTTGGGCAAGTCCTTCTCGCGGATGTCCTCGTAAAGCGAGCTGTCGAGACCACCAGCCCCGGCGTCCTTCCCGCTGGGGGTCGCAGCAGCCTTGCTGCCACCCCCGAGCGACTTGAATAGCTTCATTGTCGCTTAAAGATGCGCGTCGGTCCAATCCGTCCGCTGCAAACAAATTCACGCGCGTCTACAAGCAAGACTGGTCATGTCGGCAAGCTTCTGTCTTGTGCAAAATGGTGGTGCAGTTGACACCGGACCCACGCGAGGGTGCCAAACGAATCAACCCGTTGTGATTGCGATTATCCTTCGTCGCTTCAAAGTGCGCACGGATATCACTAATTTGCAACGTTGAGTGTGGGGGATGTTCATAAGTCGTGACTTTGTGAGGTAAGCACTAATTGTGAGTGCGTGTGTATTATTGTGTGTGGTGTGTATATTATTGTGTGTGTGCTGTGTGTGTGTGTGTGTGTTGTGTGTGCGTGCCGCAGTTGTGCTGACAGTCCGCGGTTTTTTTTCGAAATTCAAAAAGTGCGATTTCGTATTGGTTCATTACGATCGTAAAGTTTAAATTTCCGAGCGCCAAATTTCAAAAGTTTTCAATTTACGCTCTGACGTCACTAGAGATTTGTTACGCCACTATAAGCGAGAGTCGGTTGTGGCATCGGTGTGGCATCCGCACAGCTTCCGTCTTCAAAGATAGCAGGTTAGAAAATACTATAACGCACACACAATCACCCACGCTGGTGTTCATTACGATAGCACTCGAATATGGCAACAGTGGACGCGAATCCGTGGGCTGCGGTCGAGCCATTTCCGTATGTGTCGCTGGGTGGCATCGACAAGGCACTCGCACTCGCCCACCAGATGGGCTATGACGTGCCGTCCGTCCAGGTGAAGATTGACACAAACGAGCACATTAATTAAAAAGCAGTATGTGTGCGTGTGTGTGTGTGTGTGTGTTTTATACTCATCTTGGACGCGTGCGCATAGAGTCTAAGACAATGGCTTGAAAACGGCCTTTCCTTTTTAATTTGCTACGGACCGCAGGCGCCCGCTGAGAGTCCGTCCGTGGCCCTCATCCACTTGCTTGCGCGTGTGTCTGCCATGAGGGAGCAGTTGGACAAGGTGAGAGAAGAGTGTTGATGTGTCCACGATGAATAGTAGTGTTGACCTGCGCGGATGTACGGCGACTTTAGCACTGCACAGCCGTACGTGATGAGGTGGTCACACACTTCCGGCACAGCGCACCTCGTATTACACATCCCAATAGAGAAGACGCGGTGTTTTGAGACCGCATTCCTAATGGGACATTTGCGTAACACTCACCCGCATCACGTGACTGGGATGATGCAGCTCAACAACGCCATCTTCATCCGACTGCAAGCCAGCCAGTCGGCCGATGTCATGAGCGTTACTTCTATTGGTGGGGATCGAAATGGGTGTTATCGCCTCCCTCCCCCCCCCCT
>CALSCR010001566.1:0-16013 GCA_943704495.1 Pigoraptor chileana
CTCTCTCTCTCTCTCTCTCTTTTTTTTTTTTTTGTTTTGTTTGTTTTTTGGAGTCCATGGGCAGAGCGCCTAAGACACTGACTTGAATCCCACATATCTCTCTGTCTCTCTTGCGGAGTCCATGGACACAGTGCCTAAGACACTGACGTGTGCATCTCTCATCTCTTTTGAATCGATGGGTTTTCGCCTTCGTTTAGAGTGCTGGAGGTCTCTCTCTCTCGCTCTCGCTCTAGCTGTCCTCTCTCTTTGGAGTCAATGGGCTTACGTTTAAGGCGTTTTGAGTACTGAAGGTCGCGCTCTCTCTCACGCACTCACGCACACACACATACACACACATATATGTTGTGGAGTCCAGGACACAGCGCCTAAGACACTGACTTGGATCTTACATCCCTCTCTCTCATGCACATAGGCGAGCTATTTGACTACATTGTTGCAAGGCACAGGCTCAACGAGAAGGAAGCGCGGAAATTCATCCGCCAGATGATATCAGCCATACATTACTGCCACAAAAATGGAATTGTTCACCGGGATCTGAAGGTAGGGATGCAACGCCTTCAAATCAGTTACATCGTGTGCGAGCACGCCATGGTAAGAGAGACACGTGTGATTTGGCTGACCTCTGCCGCTGTGCCGTATGTTGAACAGCTCGAAAACCTCCTGCTCGACAAGAACGGGAACATTAAGATTACCGACTTTGGTTTTTCGGCAATGTATCGCCCTGGTCAGCTGATGGTACGTGGGCAAACATAGCGCATGTGCTGCGGACGTGTCTGCAGAAACAAACGGCAGTACTTCTGTGGAAGGCGTCGACCATTGTGCTGCTGCTGCCACGGCCAGCGTGCTATTATTATTGTCTTGCTGGTGTCATGTCTCAGTATCTCAGTGTTGTTGACGAAGCCGCACTCCCACTGCAGACCACTTTTGTCGGGTCCCCAGCCTATGCCGCGCCAGGTGAGTAGCCCGGGATTGTTATCGGTTTGCGTGCCTCCTTGTTTGAGCAGGATCCGATCTGCCCACCTAGTGTGGTATCTTTTCTCCCACCTGCAGTCCACTGCACGGAACTGCGACACTGAATTGAATTTTTTGTCATTTCTTCTCTCCGTCCCGCAGAGATTATTGCCAACGAGCAGTACATTGGTCCCTCGGCGGACATTTGGAGCTTGGGAGTCATCATGTTCACCCTCATCACGGGACGCATGCCGTTCAACGATGAGAACCAGGCGACGTGCCTGGAGGCCATACTCAACGCAAAGTATGAAGTGCCCGACACGGTGTCAGCAGGTGCGTTGTTCGTTGAGTGTTGCTCTAGTGGACTGCTGTTTGACTGTGCGAATTGTGGGCAGGCTATGTGTTTGACTTCATTCCGCTAAAAGACTTCATTCTGCTGTCACATTGGTCGTCGCCAGTATGGTACGAACGGTGCTGAATGGTCGCATTCCTTTGTTTTTGTGGCATATGGCGCTGTGGTTTTCGCCTGTGGGCCCTCGCTGAGACACTCCTGATTGCTCTCATCCTTGCAGATGCGCGCAACCTCATCGAGTCAATCCTGAAGCGTCGTCCGCACGAGCGACTCAGCCTTCAAGACATACGGCAGCACTCGTGGGTGTGCAGTGGTGGCGACGGCTCGCAGACAACCGATTACCTTCCCTCGGCTGCGATGGTGGATCCGGAGGTCCTCTCTAAACTTGCACGGCTAGGCATGGATGTAGCCACTGTCGAGGCCGATCTCAGGGCAAATTTCGTCACCCGATTCACCGCATCATACCACCTCATGACCGACAAGATAGCGCGTGAGAAGGAAGAGTCGGCCAAGGACGACGAAATTCGCGCCATTGCCGAGCAGCTTGCAGCCAAGTATGCGGGACCAAACATGCGCATGTCGCTAACTCCTGGTCCCGTCCGCCGTCCGCGGACAATGTCCGTGGGGGTCGACACTGCTCCGCGGCCACTGTCGCTACCGCAGGGTATTGCAGGCCAGCTCAACTCGCCCCTTGGAGCCGGGTCGATGAAGCAGGTGGCCACGCGGTCTGCCACAAGCGAGGGGGGAATGTTCTCGCGCGCGCTGCTGTCCCCCGCTACAGACCACAGCGGCTCGCTGAACAAGCGGCGGCAGCGCTCAAACACAGTCGATGCACCGCGCAATGTGGACGACATTGTTGCCAGCGCTCGTCGCAAGGCACAAGGCGCAACGCTGCCCATGACCAGCTCTCCCCTCGCGGCGGGTGCGGCGGGTGCTGGCATACTGGACGTGCGGTCGCGCACCCCATCGGCCAGCGAGGAGGAGCACACAACGTCAGCCTCTATTTCATCGGCCATGACGGGCCACGAGGATTCGGAGCCCTCTTCACCACCCTCTGCCGACCAGCAAGGGCGCCGGGACGAAGAGGGCAAAGAGACCCCCGGCCTCCAACGGAAGAAGTCGCACAAGCTCTTTTGGCTGCGGAAAACAAAGCCGCGCGCCTCGCTGACGGACATGTCCACGGGCTCTGATGACGCTGGAATGACGTCCTCGCGCGACGACATTCTTCTCCCGGAGCTCAATCCGGCCCACATACATGACATGGGTCATGCTGCAACGCTCACTTTTCCCCGCATCGGCTCATCGCCCAAATCACAACGGTCGCGGTCGCCGTTTGCGGGCCGCCGCATGAAGACGGCGATTGACGGCATCTCTGATGGAATGGCGCGCATTTTTGGCCTGACGAAGCGCACCTCTGTCGGCCGCTCTGTCTCTGTAACGTCGCCTCCGCATGCCAGTGGGGAGAGGGAGAGTGATGCACGCATCCTGGAGAACGTCGCCGTTTTCAATCACCTCACCACATCGAGCAAGAACGTGAAGGATCTAACGCGGGAGGTGGGGCGTGTGCTGACGGCAAACAAAGTGCGGCACACCGTCGCTGGTTACATTATCCACTGCGAAATGGGCTTAGGTCCGTCCGATCTTCTTGTGTGGGAGATGGAGATCTGCAGATTGGCGCAACTCGACCGTCTGCATGGCATAAAGTTCAGGCGAATCGGCGGTGATATGTGGACCTACAAGAACACGATCGATTCACTCGTTCAGCAGATGAAGCTTTGAGCCACATCTTTGCATGTGGTGCTAGTAGCCCCGTGTCTCGCGTGTACCGCACCGCCAAATGTGATTTGATCGTGCGCATACGTGTCTCGTTTGCGCGCCAGTTTGTCTATTGCGTTGCTGCTGCGTGTAGCGTCTCCTCCCCCTCACTCCCTGCCTGCGTTATCTTACTTCGGGTGCAAGCCCATTTGGGTGTGTTATAAATCGTCACATCTCATGAATGCGCCAAACGACATGCCTTCACTCTATTTTGACGCACTTTTCGTGACTTTGGGGGTGACCAGCACGCGCCCACGCAGCAACTGCGGCAGCATGCACTGGCCATAGCACCATGACGGCGGGCATCCATATGCCCCGACTGGTTATACCATGCGTCTCAGCGGTACAACCGAGGCAAGTGGCTCCGACGCTGAGAGCGCACAGAGTGAAGACGGGCCATGCAAGCGCAGCCGCGCCTGCCGCCAGCCATGGCGAGTGCCGGTCGCACGCCGCCGCGAGGCACAGACACGCGGGGACAGCGACGGCGCCCACAACAAGCGCGGACGCAAAGTGCACAACGGACAACGCCAGCAGTCCAGCGGCAGCGTAGGCACACGCCACGCACGCGAGAACTGCGCTTTCGTAATGTGCTATTTCGCCCGCTTTCCGCAAGAGGGCAAGGCACCCTGCAAGCAGCAGCGCAGCGAGAGTGCACGCCGCGACACCGCTTTCAACCTGTGCGCGGATCCAGATGTGAGCTCACGCACCGCCACCAGCAATGAACTCACAGAATAGTGTGAGTGTGTGGCATGATGATGACAAAATCAGAATACCCACCATACCCCACGACGGAAATGACGGCGCAGCGGAGGCACCCGCGGCACAAATCACCGACAGACCAAAGCGCCCAATGGGCTCTGCGACGCTTTGCGACACTTCCGAGTGGGCGGTGCGTAGTGTGCCGTATGTCGCCTCCCGTGGAAGAGCAATCCACGCGCCAACCGCCTGCAACACCCAACATGCACGGGGTGGGGTGAGTGATTCAAGTGTAGCCCTCAGTGCGACACGCAGCAAGGGTGGTGGTCGACAAGGCACACCACATCGGATTAAAAGCTGGTCGACCCACCACAACAAGCAGGCCCACAACAAAGAGTGTGGTGGCCGGTATGTAGTGAGCAATCGACACAAAGCGGCCAGGTCCGGGCAAAACATAGAGGAAGAAGGATTGGTGCAGACGCTCGAGCAAATTGTTTGCGCTGCGAAGCGTGCCCTCCACAATTCTGCTCGAGTGAAAAAGAGGATCACACTTAAATGCAATTGATTCACTCACAGACACTCTTGGAAGCAAACACATCGATAGTACCATCTGCAGCATTTTGAAGGCGGCGGGTTCGACTCACCTCCCGTACAGCTCAGGGCGGTGCATGGCGCCTGGTGTCTCCACGGCACGGAGGGTGAAAGCATCAATCTGCCACCTGTGTGTGTGTGTGTGTGTGTGTGTGTATGTGTATGTGTATGTGTGTGTGTGTGTGCACCAGCAAGAGAATGCAGAGCGAAACTACTGTGAGCGGGGCTTTGCAGCCTTCATCGCGCATCTGCAGGCAAGCAGAGGACAGGCAACTGCAAGCACATGCGACACCCACCCAAGGAATGGCCCGTGAGCGCCGCAGCCGCCCACCGCGAGTCGACAGAGCATCAACAGGGCGGACACTATCTGCTCGCCAGCAGTTGCGTCTGCGCCGATGCCGTGCTGCACCACTCGCACGCCGTGCTGCAGCGACAGCGCAGACGCCGCGTTCACAATGTCGAGGTTGGGCAGCCGTCCAAATGGGCCCTCTGAGGGCATGCGCAACCCGGTGAAGATGCTTTAACGCGGGCTTGATACCCACAAGAAGATTTTGGTGTGATGCCATCCACACAACATATTGACTAAGGCCTGCGAACCACCGTGCTATTACACACACAACCAGTTCGTGTTCACGCACCAGTAAAAAATTCGACAGCGGCGAAACCTGAAGAAACCGACGGTGCCTCCACAATGAAAGCCGCCTGAAGCGCGCCCGCACGCCCCTGGAGCCCCTGCCCGGAGCCTGGCGCCCACAGAAATCAGTAACATGTAAACGGTGGCGAGGGGGGCAGGATGCATTATTTGGGGCTTGAGTGCTACAGAGGTGATTTGAGTGCATGCCATCCAATGTTACCGTTTGAGTGCATGCTATCCACTGTTACCGCACCTCTGCCCCAGTCGGGTGAGACGTACGCTTGCAGCCACGCGGCACACACTCGGCGGGCGCTTCCTTCGTCATCCGCGTCCAAGGGAAGGATGGCCACCACGTCCTTAGCCAGCGAGTCGGCGGATGCTGCGGGTCACGTAGTCAGACGTGCCAAAGTCAGTCACATGGGCACGGTGGCGCCCAGATGGCCATATCGAAACTACATGCCCCACCCAGACAGCGACCGCCATTACATTGCGCACACATGCACGGCGCCGCACCTTGCAGCACAGACACAAGCGACAGAACAAACGGCACGTCTTGCGGGCGTCCTGCCACTATGGCAACACTTTCGGTGCCATCACCCTTTGGCGCGCGCAGCACTGCGTATGACGCCAGCCGCACCTGCGCGCACAGACGGCGATTGAGTGGCTTGCACACACAAGATAGAACATTGCGCCGATACCAACAGGAGGTGTTGCGACTAACCCTCTACACCCTGATGGAAAACAAGAGGCACAGAAATAAACATGGCGGGTAATTGACAAGGAAAAGGGCGCCCACCTCTATATTGATGCCACCACCGTACGCAAATTCATATGGCTCGGCACCGACCGATGTAATTGCTTTCTGCAGCCACTGACGGCGGGCACTGTCTCGTGAGATATGCACAACGTGAGATGTGAGGGCACAGCCAAACACGACGCACACACACACACAGATAGGCAGATTGACAGAAAGACACACATAACACACAAAAAACACATACACATGCATACACACACGTATATATATATATATATGTATATACATACATCATAAACAATACACACACATACATGCACATACATACACATACATACAAACACAATATACACACATACACACATACACACACATACTTACGCACACATACGCATGCGCACACATACGCATGCGCACACACAGGAACGCGAGCAAGCAATACACTAGTTACCTCGGTATCGTTGCATTGAGTTCGCGAGACCACTTCTTCGCCTGATCCGCATTCGCACGGTCGTAAATTGCGGTAATCTGCACACACAATCGTGGAGACAGACGTCAGGAAGAAACCGAACTGACGCGACTCACGCACACACACACAATCACGTACGCGCATACACGCACACATGCGGTAATGTCAATGACATGCGCAATGTCCGCATGCGCACCTTCCCTACTCCCAGGGCATTCTCCGACAGATACGACCGCCGCGTGTTCCAGTCCGCCGCTAAAGACAGTGTCCACGCAATACCCGCCACGTACAGCAGTGCGCTACATGGGTGGGAGGATGAAGGCACCATTCAAAGCTTGTTAGAATGGACGCGACGGAATGCCCAAAGCAATTGGCGAGATACCATTCACACAATATGTTGGCAGTCAGCAGTAGAACGGCACGACAGTCACAAACACATTGCGCCACGCACACACATATACCACGTGGTAATACACACCCCAGCAGCAGTCGGCGACGTGAAAGAGCCACAAGCAGTTCCGCAGCCCCCATGGCTGATCCACTATTGGCCGTGATTACAGTCCGTCAGAGGGCGCAATGAGCATTGCTTGTTTAGTCGTGACTGCAAACAGGTATCAAGAGAGGCTCTCCATCACTCACTCACAGCAACGTTGTGAGTGTAAGTGTAGCTTACTTTGCCACGCCGATTTCATCAGATGCTCTCGTCTGTCATGAAAATCTGCCGTTCACGTCGATTTTAATCTACAAATGATCCTGGTCAGTTCGGTTGAGCCGTTTCAGTAAACCGGTAATTCAGGCCAGACTGGTAGTAACAGCCCTGCCGTATATTATCCCCTGACCGGACAGTGATGCGGCGATTTGTGGTAACAGCCCTGCCATAATATTGTCCCCTCAGAGAATGATGCCGCGAAATCGAATTGAATGGGTGAGAGATTTAAAGCAGCGTGGCCCCTCATGACCCATTGCGCGCATGAATTGCACCAATGCAGGCAAAGTGGGCGCACTTACATTTACATTGCCGATCATACGGCATTCCATGCTATTGCACGGTAGATGGAGCCCAACACTACAGGCAGTAAACAACGCAAAAGACGCACAAACAACGCAGCGAAACGCAAAGGCCAATTTGAAACGACAACGCCGCCGCACAGCAAGAACGCACGCGCGAAGCTATCGACAAGAGAAAAACGCTGTATCAGTGTAAGCCCCCAGCCGATCTCGATCACGCGACTGGAAGAGTCAGCACTTGCTCACGTCGCAAGATAAACTACTCTGCTACACTCGTAAACGACTTTGTGCGCGTGGACTGTTTTGACTGGATCGACGCCTGGGACGATGTTCTCCCAGACGACGAAATGCGCGCCTTCTCGCTTGCGGAAGCGGTGCTGATCTTTCGCGTTGCGGCTGTTGTTGTTGCGGCGACTTCGACGCCGGCAATAAACCGAAGGATTGCGCGGTTGACTGCTTCTGGCTGCTCGAGCATAACCATGTGTCCGGCATTGGCGATAACCTCCAGCTGCGACTCAGCAATTGTCGATTGCATCCATTTCTGCGTATGGTGTCGGACAGCGTCAGCAACACAACACAACACACAACAAACAGCAAACAACACACAACACACAACACACAACAAACAACACACAACACACAGGTGCGCGCAAGACACGAACCTCATCGTCAAGGGTCACCAGGCGATCTGATTCCCCATACACAAGGAGGACGGGAATGCGGATGCGCGAGTGGTACCATTCGTCGCCCTCGGACCACACCTGGCCAAGCATCACCCGCCGCAGCACCATTGCCGACATCGCCATAACTGGGTCAGATCGCACCAAGTGCCGCGGGGCGTTCGGTGAAAACGCAAGTCGCTTGTAACTGTACCTGCGCCCGCGAATGCAATATGATCGGAATGGACCATTTCAGTGTGTGTGTGTATGTATGTCTATGTATGCGGATGTGTGTGTATGTCTGCGTCTACGTGGGCCGCTGCATTGTGTATTCGTGCATGTGGGCACAGTGTCTGTGTATATTGTGCATGCGTATGTGTGGGAATATGTCTGCATCCATGTATGCGTCTATACCTCGTATCGTATGTGCGCATAACAATGCTATTGAAGTTGTTGCGTCAGCATTGACATGCAACAAATAATCCATTCGCAAGAGCAATACGTTTCACCCACCGCAACATGGGGCTCATGCAGGCAAGCAGCGGTCCAGGCATCGACCACATGCCCACTTTTGGACCGCCAAGAGGGCATGGGGCGCCTCCAGACACAAGGACTACCCGCTCAATGTACTGACTTCGTTCGCGTGCCAAATAGGCGGCGAAAGCAGTACTGCGAATGCACATGTGGCACAGATAATGTCATGACATCGGGTCCTCTTCGGGTGTGGGGTTCCGCGAGAGGTACCAGACCACGTCACACAAAAATACATGATACGCGCAACACATACACACACACAAACCCATACATATCATACATATACACACACATACACATACACACATACACATACACACACATACACATACACATACACACACATACACATACACACACATACATTGCGGCAACACACTCACCCGTACGAATGGCCCACAATAATGTTGGAAGAGTTCTTTCTGTAGTGGTCAAAAGCAGCCAGCATATCTGCCGCCAGCTCGTGGAATGTGTACCCCGCACGCCCCCCCTTGCCGGTGCTGCCCCCGTGCCCAAACAGCTCTGGGCAAATCACCCGGAATCCCTTTGTGCGTCACGTGAGTTCAGTCGGCATCATGTGTGTTTGGTTGCAGACACCAGAGATGTGGGAGTGAGTCATTATAAGTCAGTGTCTAAACTTTCCCATGGACTCCACACTGAGGCTTCTGAGAGAGATCGATACCAAACTGCCGTCACCGCACACACACACGAATCCGCAGTAACACAAACAGGCAAATGGCAAGCAGAGTAGACTGCGCAAGAACGGTACCAAGTGGCTGCAGAACAACAGCACACGCACTGTATGCACAATGGAATGCATGAAAGCAAAAGCGGTGGCTTTTACCAATGTGCGGGCAAGAGGGACTTCATAACCCATGCACACAGCCCGTTACTGCACACGCCAGCTATCGCAAACGATTGGCAGAATGCTCCAATTACATACTGCGCTCGCTCATGTTGCAACGGCGAGAGCAGTAACTTACCTGTCCCGAAAAGTGTTCCAGCTGCTCTCTCCATGTCAAGAACGATCCGCCAACACCGTGGAAAAAGAAAATGGTCACCAGCTCCCACTCGGCCTTAGACTCCTGCGCCATCCCATTCCAAAGTGAGGAAAAGCTGTTACGCAAACACTGACAAAACACACAACCAACTTCCAAGACACCCGAGTATCCAGGATAAAACAATCGTACAAAAGCGCGGTTATCTTACCTTGATTTGGGGAGATTCATGAAAAACTCTCAAAAAGCGCCCGGGTCGCACTTCAATCCGCTCGAGGAACGTGTCGTAGTGCGGCGCATGGTTAATCTGTGCAAAAGTTGAACCAGTTAACAAATGCCATAAACGCGGCCATACTTGGTCCACGCACGCACGAGACAGAGGAGCATCGGGGCACAGACACTGCTAATAGGATCCACACCTGGGAGGGCCAACACGTCATGGTGCGTCGTCGGCCACGCAACCACGTCAGCCGACCGACCCAGACGATGGCGGCAGCGGCGACACGTGAAAAGGCCGCACTTTCTTTCAGCGCTCCCGTCTCTCGCTATCTTGCGTGCTGCATGGGTCGCTTTCACTTTCTGATGTACAGCTCCACACTGACTAGCACTGAATTCGTAGGATGCAATCAAGTCCAGACTGATCGATCTTCGATGAAGGCAAGCGTGTTGTAAGCGCGTTGTACTCATTGTGATTTCAAGAGGTATTTTTGAGATGTGAATCATTGGTTTCAGGCTGTGTGCGTCCTGAGTCGGGGCCACAACAGCGTCACCCGACACTGATGCAGACTAACTCAGTGGCTGTCCGCAAGACAAGGCCTGTTTCCAAGGCAATGGACGAATAGGCGAGATCTCGTTTACATTGTTGCGATTTCTCGCTTCTTTTATGGGAATATTTGGCGCGTGCATTCAAATTCAATCTTACACGTACATCAAAGGGCTCTCATAACCACTCTTGCTTCCATAGGGCTCTCATAACCACTCTTGCTTCACAAGGACGAATTAATTGAAGCTGTCCGTTGCGCACACAAAGCAAGAAAGAGCTGCTTGATCACCCTTTGAACAGGCGAAGCAGCCCGTGAGAACACAGGCAAGAATTGAATGCTATTTCTTTCGCGCGTGTGCAACTTAAACAAACAAGGGGTCTCTCGCCCATGTCGCGCATGATGGCGGCGGCCGTGGTCGACGCGACAGAGTGCGACGGCACGTTCTCCGAAGTGGATGAACTTCGGGCGCTCCTTACCGCGCGCGAACGGGACTTGCAGCTGGCTGCCGAGCTTGGCAAGGCACTGCTGGATAGCAACAGAGACCTTGCTGAGCGATACGATGCCGCTGTTGCGGATTGCGCCAAAAGAGTTGGGGTGGGTCATCAGGCTGTGCGGCGACGGGCCATAATGCACACTCCATAGTACACACTCCACAGTGCACACTCCGAGTGCAGCACTTCACATCCACGTTGAGAAGGCTATATCACAAACCGTGCTTCCTTTCTGGCTCTTGTGGAGTCGAAGGGCATAGCGCCAAAGGCACTGCCTATTGGTCATATCTCTCTTTGTGTTTGAATGGGCAGTACTGAAGGTCTCCAATATGCATGCACATATGTGAGTCCGTGGAGATGGCGTTTACAAAACTGATGTAAATCCGACATCACACACACACACACGTACACCCGCTGGCTGCAGGATCTCGAGCAAGAGGTGCATGTGCACAAGTCACGGGCCGACACTGCGCACAAGTCGGCTGCGATCGTCCGCGCGGATGGAGAGCGAGAAATTGCCTCCCTCACCGCCAAACTTGCCGATGCGTTGCAGCGCGCGTCTGACGTCGAGAGAAGAATGGCATGCGACTCTGACTCGCAAGCAGCGACGGTTGCGCGCCTTCAAGACGAGCTGTCGGCGGCACGGATGTGCGAGCGGCAGTTGCAGGGGCGCGTGCTCCAGCAGTTTGACCTGATTGCGGCGCTCAAGGATGAGCTTGCGGCCGTGCATGCCTCGCGCGACGACCGTGACGGTGCATTGGTGGACGCAAATGCGCGCGCCCTGCTTGACCGAGTTGGAGTGCTTGAAGAGTCACTGCACCTCGCAGCGGATGCGCGGGAACAGGCTACGCACGCCCTTGTGCAGGTGGCCGCCGCAAGAGACGAGGCCTACGCGGCGCGTGCGTTGGCGCACGAGCAGCTGTGCGAAGCGCGCGAGGAAATGGCCGAGCTTCGGATGGAAATTGCGGGGCTGACGACGGCTCTGGAAGATGCTCGAAGTGGTGTAAACGGACGCATTGACGAAGGCATGTCGCTCTTCAGCGAGGTTGAGGATAGGCGCGCTGAGCTGGAGCGCAAGCTGTCTGCGATGGGTGTGCAATACGCCGCCGCAAAGCGTGCATGCGATGTCCAGCGCCGCCTTGTGCAGTCGCTGCGCACGCAGATAGCGGGTCTGCTGCGGATGGGCGGATCGCGTGCGGATGCTGAGCACTGCCGTCGGCTGGAGCAGGCGCTGGCCCAGAGTGCCGGGGAAGCCGCCCGCCTGGCAGACCGCGTGGCTCAGCTCGAGGGCGGCCACGGCATGGGCTCGTCGCACGCGGCTGCCGACGCCCGGCGCATGCGTGACTTCCGTGCTGCGTTTGGCGCGCCAGCGGGGGGTGCGCTGGGTGGCGACAGGGAGGCGTACATCGAGTGCCTGGAGGGCGCCGTGCGTGCGTCGGAGGTGGCGTTGGAGCAGTGTCGCGGGGAGCTCAGAACGGCGCGGATGACCCGTGCGTCCGAAAGCGCCAAGGTGCGGGAGGCCGAGCACGAGCTGCACAAGTGCCAGGTCCAGCGCGACCAACTGCACGCCGACATTGCCAGTTTGCAGCTTCGTCTCGAGGAGGCCAGGGCAGCATCGCTCTCGGCACCTTCAACGGACGCCGCCGTGGAGCCGATGCCTGCCCGCATTGCAGTGTCGACAGCTGCAGTGTCCTCACCGTCTTCTGCGAGGGCTCCAGCTGTAGCCCCTCTTAATGCGAGTGGGGTGGCGAACGTGGCGGCTGTCGGTGCCTCGGTCCCGCAGAGGAGTGAGCAGGAGGCGCATGCACAGGATCACGCGCGGCCGGTGCTTACCACCACCTCCAGCAGCTCCGCCAGTGCGCGCGCAAACGCCAACGCGCATGCCCACGGCTGCTCCGTGCCGAGCAAGGAGAGCGCTCTTCCTCCCCAGGATGGAACCGGCGGCGGCGCCAAGGAGAACGGCGGCGGCGCCAAGGAGAACGGCGGCGCGAGTGTTATTCGCATCAGGCAATCCAATGTCAGGCGCAACGACGAGTGCGCGCAGCAATAGGTTAAGCGCCGGATGGTGGGAACACTGCGGCGGTCAGTGGATGTCGGCTCGCAGTGTGCTTCCTGTCTGTTTGTCTGTCTGTACGACATGTGCATACACCACAAGGGAGTGATAGGGACTTGCATTCATTCATCATCTCTGCGGCGGTGCAACAGACGAGACAGCCCGAAGACTAGAGACAAACGCGATAGACACCCGGAACATAGACCTCTCAGAAGATCGCACGACACGGCATAGCAAGGCGGCAGCACAAACGCAACGAGTAACGCAAGCAGGCAAATTAAAATGAAGGGCAGAGACAAGAAAGCACGCGATGCGGGCGAACCAGCTTCAACACGCACAGTAAAGCGAAGGCTGCAGGCGCCTGCACACGAACGGGCAAACGGCGGCCGTCAGAGTGTCGGCGAGGCCTGCCCGCTCCCCAGCATTCGAGTCCGTACACATCAGACGGGAATGTTCTGATACTTCTTCAAGACGGCACGTGCCTCGGCGTGGCGCTCAACCAGCGCAGCTAGCTCTGCCGCGTGGTCGAGGTTGGCGTCCGGCGTTTCCTTTTGGAGTCGCTGACATATTTCAACAATGCGTTTGGCGCCAATTCCGGCCGCGCTCCCCTTCAATGCGTGTGCCTCTCGCGAAAATGGCACCGTGTCCTTCTGTTTGCTGCGAGAGTGCGTGTCGCAATTGCGAAAGTGGGTAAGTCTGCAGATCCAGAATACAGATTTCCAGTGCGATTATTGCGTGTCTTTGGGTGTGCGTGGGAGAGCATTAAAATCGCACACAAAAGTATCAGTTCCCGACAAATAGCATGTGGTCAACAACATCGTTCTAGGCTGTGAAATTCAAAGTAAGCGAAGGGAAGTGGGAACCACTCACATCATCTTTTTCATCTCCTCCAGCCGCTCATCCGCTTGTGTAAAATACATTTCGATAACGTCCGCTACAAATGTTGGGTTGTCTTCATCCTGAATTGCTAACAGCTGAGAGAATATATGGTCGTCAAACACATCCTCCCATCGGAGATCCACGTCAATCTTCTTTTCCTCGTTTGCCATTTCTGCTTGTCTGAGTGTCGACCAGCGACAAGTTCAACGTGGCGTAAGCGCAGCTGCCACGCGCGTTGCAAGCCAGCACGGCCAGGATGCACCTCAACGCCCTGATGCTCGCAGTCCAAGATATTGTCACGTGCACACAGCTGCCACGCAAGGCAAGCAGTCTTGCAGGAACGGAGAGGGCTACCTCTCCCCTTTCAATTAACGTTGTCGTTGTATGTAGAGTGTGGCGTGCGCGACAAGTGAGCCGTGTGTGTGCAACAAATTGCACGAAGCAACTCTTCATCAGCGGTTGCATCGTTCACGCGACGACTTACGACTGTCACTTGTGGGGAATTTCTCGAATTAAGTAGCCCGCATCAAATATATTGCTTAAGTTCGACTTTTGCTCAATTTAATTTGAAAATGCGTTCGAATAAACGAAGCAAGAACTGACAGTGCGCCACATAAACGCAATGGAGGAAGCAGGTCCAAAGGAGCCAGTTGGCCTGCACGTGCCACTGATCCGCCATCATCATATTATGTGAACCTCGAAACACTCGGTGTCTGAGTCATGCGACAAACGCACTCGGCCTCCCCTGCGAGTACGCGTGTGAGGCATGGTCGGTAGGGTGTGGTGGCCACACCAATTAGCCGTCGCCGTGTGACACTGGCAATAGGCGTGCTGGCGATGGAGAGCTTGCACCCGCGAGCAGGCCGATGATCGGCGCTGCGGTTCGACCAGAGACGACCAGTGCACTAGCTATGCAGTAGGATTGCGCACGGTATGAATGGTTCATGCACTTTGGCCCGCCAGTCGTGGGCCCCGGCCGCAACCGACAGTGATGCACTCCAGTGCCAAGGTCAGCCAGAAGAAAATGGATTCATGCAGTAAGATTACTCTGTCTTGGTGCCAGAGCGCTGCTGTTCAAGGCGTTTTCGTGCGCGCGCAAAGGCCTCTGTACGGTGAACGAAATAAAACAGAATGAGACATAAGCGCAGTACAACACACGCCCGGCGATTGATAAGAACTGCGCACATCAGCAGCACGCACCCAGCACGGCCGCCGTCGACTTGTACTCTGCAGATGCGCCATCCAGGGAGAGGCGCCTGTATGGTGGCAGACAATGTGTGTGATGTCGCATCATTGCGCGCACGGTGAGTATGAATGGTAAGGCGCGACGAATGCATTTAACACATTGGCAACGGACAATACGCTGGCATACAAAAGAAAGACAGGGAGAAAGTGAAGGCAAACGAACGGCGGCAGCGCATCCATACTGAAACAAGCCCACTGCACCCTCTGCCCCACTGTCCCCACGGCATCAGTGTTGCAAGATCCGTAGTCAGTACCCATGGGTCACGATTCCCTCCACGGTCGATTGAGACGCAGAGCAAAGACACACCCCCACACACAGCCCACGCGACCCACCCAAAGGCACGCTCAAACTGCGACTGCACCGCCCGGGTCGACTGCGACAATCGGCTGCAAATTTCAACGGCGGAACAATGCATGGTGAGACACAGTCTGATTTCACACACAAACAATCTGTGCTGCAAATTCAAGCGGCTTTACAAAACCCCACACGGAAACAGAGCGCAAAGTGAAAAATGGGATTCGGCAGGAAAATGCACTCACGACGACTGGTGCACCGTGTTTAGGCGCACACAAACGGTCCCAGTAGTGACAGTGCGAAAGCCAAGTTTGCTCAGGTGGCGTCCCTGCAATGAAAAGGAGACACAAGCGCACACAGCACACACACGGACAGTCTCAGTTTCTGCGGCACGCACAATCAATGCCCTGATGCCCCGCAGACTCAGCGACCTTTCCACTCAAAACGCCTCATGCACAGCCCCAGTGATTCACACAGGCAGTGAATCACCCACAGTGAAATCGGGAGGGACGGCAGTGTACGATATGTCCTCCAACTCAGGCGCACCACCGACGAAAAAGCGTCGTGTCATTTGGTCTGCAGAGCCGATTGGCCTCCACATCGACACTTCCACGGTAGTTGACCCTGTGGGGGTTTGGGTTGTGTTCCGATCGGCGCAGTCAGTGGGCAGCACGCGGCGGGTCGGAATCCAAGACTTAGAATCACGTGCATATACCACATGCGGACAAAGGGCACGTGATGCAGTGCGCCGGTCGGGGGACTGTTTGCCACACGGCAGCGACGCAGCACACAGCCTAACAACCAGCCTAACAACCCCCCCCC
>CALSCR010001566.1:16023-27980 GCA_943704495.1 Pigoraptor chileana
CCCCCCCCCCCCCCCCAACTACAATATATGTGTAGTCAAGTAAGTGTCTTGGCGCAGTGCCCAGGACTCTGCCACCAGTAGAGAGATTGACCCACCGGCATTATCAGGGATCTCAAAGTAGCCGTAGCCCTCCACGCGATAGCGGTCCCAACCGTCGAGCGAGACGACCTGCAGATACACACGTGGGAAGGGCACCGGCCCCCCTGCAGCAGATGAGGCAGAGCCGGCTAAAGATGTCAGATAAACACACACAGACAACGATTCGCCTGGTGCAAGAGATGCCATGAACATCATAAGGCGAATAGGATTGATTGGAGTGGTGACTTAGTGGCGCACGAGAGTGCTTGCATCTAGCATATGATGGAACGACAGATCACCCCGGCAAAATAAGTGCACTCGGGGTAACATGCATTGCCTCGCATTTTTGCACACAGCAACACACACACATACACACACACACACGCGCACACACACCCGTTGCAGCGCAGAGCAGCTCCCACTCGAATGGAAGGGCAATGACGGCCGCGCCTGTGGACCCCCCGCGATTACCCACAGCTGAGACAGCGGCGAGTGGCTGGTCTGCATCCGGGAGGGACCAGGGGCGCGGCAGCTCCAGAGCATAGTGCACGTAGACGCCGTCCGAGTCGAATCCCTTTGCCCACACAATCTCCCCAAGCACCCACACGCGCGTCGCATCAAGGTCGGGCTCCCGCACAAACTCGGTGCCCACGCGGTTCGCAAGGAGATCAGCGTGCCTGTGGTAGAGCTCCCTGTACACCTCGCGCTCTCGCTCCTGCGCCGCCCGATCTTGCGCGCGCGAAGCGTTCTCCAGGCGAAACTCAAACACGTCGTGCATCAGCGATTCGATGCGGTACGGGGATCCGTCGCGGCTGAAGTCGGGGCGCATGGTGATGACGCCCTTTGCGTCCGCCACGAGGGAGCAGAGCACGCGCACATCGGGCGGTCCCTCGGCGCCAACGGACGCGCGGTCGTCACCGTTGCTATCGCCCCCAAACGCAGACGCCGCGGCAAGGTCGACCATAATGTGCATTGCCTGGCATGCCGTGTCAGGCACGTGATGCGCTCGGATGCCACGAGGCACAACACGCACTGGCTGTCCGTCATTGAGACGGAGGTGTCCATCGCCGTGTCGACGGCGAGCCTGCATTGCATATTGCGAATGGCAGAGAAATCGGATGCATTTGCAAGTGTGAGAGACCTTCAGTACTCAAGGCCAAGGCATAAATAAGCTCATCGACTCACAACTCCGGAGTGAGAGAGATGTAGGATTGAAGTCAGTGTCTTAGTCTCCACAAGAGAGAGTTAGAGAGCGTGTGTATGTAGGTGGACGTGTGTATGTGTATTTACACAATTCACAACAATAGAACCCTCTCGTCGAGCACATCATTCCACGGTAAAAGTCGCACTACACACGCCACAAGCACACGTGAGTGGAGTGCGTGCGACATGAACGGCAATGGGAGCATTATGAATATCACTCTTACTTGAATGACGTTTTCGATCAGGGTGGCGGGCGCCGTGTCGACAGAGTTTGTCACCTCCCGTGTGTATTCATTCTCGCTGACAAAGTCATCCGCATCAACGTACGTGAACAGCACACCCCCGGCCCCACGCGAGGCGCTCAGGTGCGGCGATCCCTCGGACACAAGCGTCGCCACCTGTGCGCAGTGTTTGGCGGCAAGGGGATCGTCTGCGCACGAGGCCGGGTCTGCGTACTGCCTGAGCTCATCGCGCCCAAACACTTTCTCCTGCCACCCGACCGTCAGCAACACGTCACGTGATGCAGCCTCCCCCGCCTCCCCACTATCCTCTGCATTCCCGCGCCGTTGCTGTCGGCGCCGCCGCTGCCGGGCCGCCTGCTGCCCTCCCTCCCCTCCCTCCCCTCCCTCCCCTCCCTCGTTCTCCCCGTCCTCTCCTTCGTCACTCGCGCCGTCATCGCCCTCCCCTTCCCGCTGTTTCCTGAGCGGCGCCTGTGCTGCCGTTGCCCTGCGAAGCACAACGCGGATGCGGAAGTGCTCCAACGAGTCGTGGGTGCGGTATGAAACCGAGTCGCGCGGGTCGTCTCTCGGCGCATCGTCGGTCAGCTGCGTCCACTCCTTCTCCTTCGCGGCCGACCGCCGGCGAAAGGGCGCGCTAAGCACCCTTTTCACCGCAGCCGCTGCCATCGTCACTGTCGCCCGTGCACGTGCCACCGACCAACTGCGATCCAAAGCCTCCTGTATGTGTGAGCACGCACCGCACTCAACGCTCCATGAAAGCGAGTGTGGCGTCAAGGGAAGACTTAATCTCTTACCTTCCACAACAAACAAAACCAACGAATTAAAGCCAATGGAAACTTGCGCAAATGCGGTGCATACGATGAAGCATGTGCAGTCCTGCGCTCGTGAAAACACCTGCAGAGTAGTAGAGTTCAATTTCAGTCCCCAGTAATATGTAGAGTCAGTGTGCAAAATTGGCACATTCCAACATTTGATTGATAAGCTCTGATGACATCATACTAGCGTCACTATTATGATGACACCGGCTTTAGTCCACTGAGCCAAAAGTCAGACTCACAGGGTAATGTAAATGGCAGAGAAAACCTAGATTACATCGACGGCCATACACGGTGCTTGTGTCTCTTGCGGAACACGAAAATGGGCGCAGAAACAGGCGCCGCACGCGCGCTCACGGCAGCGTGCATCATGATCGCTGCAATATTGTCTGCCACTCCGTCGTCAGCGCAGACGGCTATTCTCGGGGGAAGCGTCACTCTCCCGGCACTGCCCTCCCTCATTGTGCAACAAGAGTCGATCAATCTTCTGATTACTGTGACTGCTGGGTGGAAGGGGTCTGGTGTGTTGCGCGTGTGTGTGCGTGTGTATTTGTGCCTGTGTGCGTTCCGTATCTCCTTGCGCTCTAACAAGCCTCGTTTGGACGCCTCATTCAATCATTTGGTCAATTCAAACTGTGTTTTATTTCTCTTTCGTTCGCGGTAATCGTTTCTCTCTCAAATTGCATGGGGTCTATGCTATTTGTCAATTTGTTACTGTGCAATGAATGCCACGCCCCCACCACCGCTCTGGATTTTCAGTCTGGATACGCTCTTTTTGCCGTTCTTACACTTGTCCTGGACTCCTTTGATTCAGTTTTTTGTGGCAGTGCAGCAATCGCATCGTCTGTTGCTCTATCTTGACGGGGTATTCTCTTGGGGTGTCGGTATTTGCCTGAGATTAACTTTCCAGACGTCGTTTGCTTCCATCGCACAGTGAATGTATCGAGCGCGGACAGTGCGGTGCTGTTTTCGCAGGGACCGGGCCAGCCGTTTACCCCGTCTGTGCTTGTCGTTTTTGCGGGGATCCGCGATTCGATGATCTTCCGCATGAAGCCGCAGGTTGTTCAGGCCAGCAATGCAGTCGACTTTACCGTTGTGACGGGGCCTGAGAGTGCGCCCGTCGGCGCTCCCTACAAGCACACCCTCGCCTTCAAGTCGACGTCGCAGGCCGATTACTGCAACTACTTCAATGGCATCAATACGGGGCTGTACAGCAAGACGGTGTACGATGGCACGGTCGCCGCCGCCGCCCCCGGGGACCTCAAGGGGCCATACGACAGCGTGGTCTTCTCAGGGGGCGCCGTCTACTGCTCCCACAGGCCCCCCGAGTTCAAGATCCCCCAGTGAGACGCTGTCGTCGTGTAATGAACTCGCATCTCTTTCTCGCTCTCTCTCGCTCTCTCTCGTTCTCTATTGTGGAGTCCATGGGCACAGCGTTTAAGGCACTGACTTGAATCCATCTCTCTCTGATGGAGTTGTTGGAGTCGATGGGCTTTTGCCTGAGTTGTTTTGAGTACTGAAGGTCTTACACACACACTCTAGCTCTCACACTCCTCTCTGTCTGTCTCGCGTGGTCTCTCGCTTTTGTCTTTTTATGGATTACTGAATGGAATCATCCTGTGTTAATACTCGCGTCTGTTTTGCGTCTATTTTTCTTCCCTTTTTCCCTGTATACTTTGTCTGCTTTGGAGCGACAAAATATGATACTCTTGCAAGCAAGCGTAATGAAAATGGCGTGCGTGTATGAAGTGTGTGCTCTTGTGCGTGTATATGTGGGGTGTATATGGTGTTACATTACCCGACCGCAGTGTGTATGGGGACAACGACGCATCGGTGTTTAATCGAAAGGGCCTTCAAACAGAGATGGCACCGGCGAAATTGTGTGACATGTGAACGCAAACGCAACGCGCAGACGGTGATTCAAAAGTAGAGACAACAACAAAGACGAAAAAAAGCACGACGCACAACACGCACGCACGCGGCAAGAACGACAGCACATAACGCGAGGACACCAGACACAGGACAGCTGCCATGCAAAAAGAGCACTTGCAGTCGTTGCAAGTCGTGTAAGAGTGAGAGGGTCCATAGGGTGCCAAGCGCAAGACAGAAACTAAATGGAGATGTCGCCCACTTAAAAGTCGACGCCCATCTGCTGCGCCTGACCCTTGTTCTTCTGCTTTGTCTTTTGCATGGCAGCGACGGCCGGGTTGCCAAGCGACTGCATGTCGATGGGGACGGGCATTTGGGGCAGTATTTGGTTCTGCGTGGCGGGGAGTACCGTCTTCTTCTTGGAGGCCTGCACAGCAGGAGGGACGCCCATTGCCATCGGCATCTGCTGCACCTGCACCTGCATGGGCAGCGATCCAAGCCCACCGGCATTGGGCGACGGCTGCTAAACAGCCACACCAAAAAAACGCAAACGCACAATGACCCACAGACAAACAATAATGTGTGATTAAAAGAAAGACCCGGAATGAAGCAAAGTGCACATAAACGACAATCACAACAGCCAGATGCAAAAGGCAGAAGCACGCAGATATCGATTGTCAGTCTGAAGGTGTTTCATGACGATTGACTCCGCCACACGCACAGTCAGCCAGACCACACACCTGCGCATACACGGCGGCGGCGGCGGCGGCCTTCTTTGCTTTCTTCTTTGCCTCCTTCTCGCCCTCCTGTGCCTCGCGGAGTGCACGTGCCCGATCACCCTCGGGAAGCGTCCGCACATACTCGCTGAAGTCTCGAATATACTTTTCCCGCTCCTGCTTCAATCGCTCCTCCCATGAGTTGCGCTCGTGCTCCGACAGCGACTTCCACGCAACGCCCAACTGACGCGAAATGTCTTCAAATGACAGCAGCGGCTGCTGTTCCGTAAGTGTGGGGCGAAACTGCGATGCCCACAGCAGATACGCCGTTTTGAGAGGCGGCTTCGGTGCGTTCGGGTCCTTCTTCGCGCGCTTCTTGGCGGGCTTTTCCGATCCACCGGCCGTCGCATACGCCTGCGGGTGGGCGTACTGCGTCACGAGCACAGAAGAAGGGTGGAAAATGTACTGCGGATTTGCCGTGCCGGGGGGGAAGCCGGGCCCAAAAATGTCCATGCCGGCGGGGTCAAAGGCGACGGCGGCGGCGGCAGCCTCCTCCTCGCGGCGGATCTGGTCGCGCTCGACGGCAGCGCGGTCCATGTAGGGCTTCTTGCGTTCCTCGGGCAACTCCTTCCAAATCTTACCCAGCTCAATCTGGAGGTCGCCGAACGTCAACTCGGGCCTCGTCTGGCGAAGGACGGGCGTATACTCGTCCTTCCATATTTGGTTGCCAGTGCTGTTGGTAGCATCACACAAAATTAAGAGAATAAATCGAACAACACATTGTCAATGTACAGAGCAGGCTCATTAGCTGACACACCACACACACACACGCACGGCCGTCAAAACAAAAAAGGAGGGAAGCAAGATGAGCAAGAAGCAATGAACCCACCGTGCACGCCGCTTGCCATCATCACGCTTGCGCTTCCTGCCAGAGCCATCAAATCCATCACCCTTCTTAGGCTTTGGGTGAGTAAGAAGGTACTCTTGCTTGTGCTGCATGTACGCAGCCTTCAGCTTCTCTGCCTTCTTCTCGTACTTGGACTGCAATGAACGAGCAGAGCGAGCAACATCTGTTCAATAAAGGTCCATGTCTTTGGGTTCCACGAAGGAGTTAAAAATAATTGGCGAATTGAAGCCCTTTTAAGTGCCGATCAAATGCAACAATCACTCACCTTATTGGTGGGAGGGAGGCTGCGCCACAGCTCAGCAAGCTTCTTCATGACCTCTGTCATCGGCGCCCCCTTCATTGAATCCTTAAGCTCTTCGCGCTTCTGACGGGTGAAGATCATATATGCAGTGTCGGGACGCTTGGGTGCCTCGGGATCCTGAATGCAGGCGATGGGCGAATAAATATCGTGCGGCAACAAAAACAAGAAGAATAAACATCCCCCGCACGTGCACGCGATGATTATTCAAGGTTCATCATGTACAACACACGTTCTGCCGCACTGTCTCTGCAATACAATCGAAACCAGACCAACCTTCTTCTTCTTCTTCTTCAAGCGGCGGCCTCCGTTTGCCTTGAATTCCTCGTATTCCTCTCCCATCAGCACGCGTCCTTGGCCCATGGCCTCCTGGTAGTGCTGCCACACGCGCGCAACCGCCTCGCCGAAGCTAAACTGGCCGCGCTGCGTGCGCACCTGCAAACATGGCGCAGCAGTGACAGCCGGTCAGTGAGAATTGCGTCCAGTCTCCATTGCTGTGCCAATAGCTGATCGTTCACTGCGAAACAGAGAGGGAACACTGGCAGAACTCGCCGTTCGTGCAATCTTGTTCCAACGCTCTTTGATCTTCTCGGCGGTCCATTCGTTGTTCCACACAAAGCCCTCCCATTTGAGCGAAGGCTCGTGCTCGGTAAATCGTGTAATGTAACGGAGGCGCTCAAGGATGATGCCATCATCCTGGGTCCACACAATGGTGTCTGGGAACACGAACGACAGCTCGTCAGAATCCACATCAGGGGAGACAAAGTAGAGTTGTGTGAGGATCAAGCCGAAAGGCAATGCGGCTGCACAGACACTCACTGGGATCCTTGAGCTTGCGGCCGTGGTCCTGTGCGAGTAGCACGTGGTGGGCCGCTCCCTGCTGCTCCTCCTCAGTGGTGTCATCGCCCTCCTCGGAGCTGTCAGAATCCTTGCCTTTCCCTTTTGACTTGTCCTTCTTTCCCGCGACGCCGACGCCCACGACGCCCGCATCCACCTGGTCGTGCTTGCGCTTTTCCTTGGTGGGCGACTTTGGCGCACCGGGCACCTTGGCCACCTTCTCTCCGGCCGGCTTCCCACCGACGCCAACTGCACCCGCGGGCTTGCTCTTGGCCAGCGCAGATGCGCCAGTCGCTCCGTTCATTCTCGACTGCGCAAGAACAGCAATCAGCGAGAATGGCGTGAAATCGCAGAGACGATTGACTCGGCTGGGATTTGATGGGATCAATCGGTTTGAGTTGCTCCTCAAATCCGAAATAAGTTTACTGGATGGAAAGTAAGTGCAGGGCCAGATGTAGATTGCCGTCCAGCTGTCAAAGTGGATTTGCCGCAAATTCGGGGGAGTCGGCGGATGATGTGAAGGAGTCTGGGAAGGAAGCGAGGAATGGAGGGAGAGGGAGAGGGACTGAGAGAGGAACCCACCCGGGGCCAACACAGTGCGTTTTGTGTGCGCACTCGCCCTTTGTGCCGCCCCAACACAGCAGAGTCCCTACTCGCCCACTGTGGACCCCACTATGGACCCCCACTATGGACCCCCACTATGGACCCCCACTATGGACCCCCACTATGGACCCTCTGGATCCCCGTGGGCTCACTATGCGCCCACTATGGGATGCCACGCAAACTCGCGACGTGCTCAATTCCCTCCTCTTTTGCTGCGTTTGCCAATTCCGCCAATTCAGCCCATACAAAATCCCATACAAACTCACCGTCACTCGTCCATCAGATTGGCATTGAGCCGCAAATTTCGCAAAAATTTGTCAAAATTTTCGAATATTATCATTCGATGTCAGCTCTTAGCAGAAAATATTTGATTTTGATACTCGTTTTTGGTACATTTACAATACAAAGTGCGCGGCACAATTAAATTGATTTATTTGTGAACTTTGTGAATTTTTTGCGAAGTTTTTGAAAATAAACAAAATGAGTGGCGTCATCGCCGGGCCATTTGATTTTTGAATCGCGCGCCCTCGTGATGACGGCATTTGCACTCGTGCGTCATTTGAATTGGCGCCACAATTCAAAAAATAAAAGCCTCGCAAAACCCAACACACGCATGATAATTGTGATTGCGATGCCACTTTAAATCCACAAAACAGTCTGCCCACAAACTCACCGGCGAGCTTAAAATTTACATCATTTACTCTTTTGTGGCTGAAAACTGTGGGAACTGACTGAACAAAGCATAGTCGTGGGACACGAAGACCAACAGAGTCGACTCTCTCGCTTCCCCTTGAAGCACTTGGTGCACACGCCCCGGCACACACAACATGTCGCGCGTGGGGTCGTCGCGTAGGGATCCCGCCCTGGAGCGGACATTCCGTGGCCACAAGGATTCGGTAACTGCGGTTGACTTCAATCCGAATATGAAGCAGCTCGCGACGTCGTCGATGGACGGCTCTGTCATGGTGTGGAATTTCAAGCCTCAGATGCGCGCCTTCCGATTCGTCGGGCACAAAGGTGCCGTTCAGTCGGTGCGCTTTTCGCCAACGGGTCAGATTCTCGCGAGCGGTGCGCGCGACAACACAGTGCGGCTGTGGATCCCGAGCGTCCGTGGCGAGTCAACGGTGTTCAAGGCTCATTCGGCGACCGTGCGCAGCGTCGCATTCTCTCGAAACGGACGCCAGCTTGTCACCGCCTCTGACGACAAAACAGTGAAAGTGTGGTCGGTCGACCGGCAGCGCTTCCAGTACACTCTGCAGGGCCACTCAAACTGGGTGCGCTGTGCCGAGTTCTCGCCAGACGGCCGGCTCATTGTGTCGTCGGGCGACGATAAGACGGTGCGCCTGTGGGACGCCGAGTCGCACACGTGCGTGCACACATTCACAGACCACAGCGGGTGAGTAGGAATGCCGTGTTCCGGCTGGCTCACTTTTGCTGCTTGTCGTTGTCTTACTGAGCGCCATCTCCATCCCCTTTGCACCATTGTTGTAGAATGGTCAATTCCGCGGCGTTTCATCCTGATGGGACGTGTATAGCATCGTGCAGTACCGATCACACCATCAAACTATGGGATGTGCGCACAATGCGGCTGCTCCAGCACTATCAGGCCCACGGCGACACTGTAAACTCGGTCGCCTTCCACCCGTCTGGCAACTTTCTCATATCTTCCTCAAATGACTCGACCCTCAAGGTCAGTAGTCGTTGTTATTGTATTGTGTGTCTGTCTTGCCGCTTGTTTTCTTAGTCCCTTCGCATGGTATGAACAGCACAGCGGCTGACTCTTTACAATCGCGGATGCGGCAGGTGTGGGACCTCCTGGAAGGGCATCTCCTCTACACTCTCCACGGCCATCAAAATGCTGCAACATGTGCGCGCTTTTCCGCCCGCGGGGATTACTTTGCGTCCGGGGGTGCCGACAACGGCGTGCTCGTGTGGAGAACAAATTTTGATGCAAACGACTCTGACGAAGGTAACTGACACGCGGTGGACCCGCTTTAGTAATTCGCAGGCGACAGCTGGGCTCGTCTGTGGACGTCGACTGTTTGTGCGTGTCTGTTTGTGATTGCTCCTTTTCCCCTTCAAGTGCACTCACGCCACGGCATGAATGATTTGTGGTCATGCACATTGTATTGCAGTGCTCGGCGGAGGCAGGGACTACGAGGATGTGCGACCCGACGGCTTGCGGGTGGGACTCAATTGCCCGCACACGAAGCACACGGTTTTGCACTGTGGACGTGATTGAGACATCTGATTCAACCGTTTTATCAAATGCAAGAAATTAATCAACGGCATTCCGAAATTTATTTTGCAGTTTGAAGGGGGGGCGCGATCGTCCACATCACACACATCCGCCGCCGCGGGGGTCAAGGTAAGCGGTTTGCACTGCACAAAGCATTGGGATTTCGGGGGTGTAGTGGCAGGGCGTGGTCGTTTGGTACCGATTGGATGCGGCGTGCACGATGTCACGTTGCTTGATTTGGCCTGACCACCGACACCACATCGTTTGTCCCCGCACAGCCACCATCGGGCGCCGCCCACGTGCGCGATACGGTGCACAGGCAACCCCCCGTCGTCAACGTTGGTGCGGCTCTCTTTCAGGATCCGATCAGCGCGCCAGAGGTAAATGCTTTCATCCCCATGCGACCGGTGCCTTTATCGCTCTATTTGTGCTTGTGGAGTCCATGGGCGCCTAAGACACTGACTTTGAATCCCACATGGCTATATTTGCGTGTGAACTCCTTGCTTAAGACACTGACTTGAATTCTGTACGTGTGAGTCGATGGACCGGCCGCGGCTCAACTCATTTGTCTCAATTCCAACTCCATTGATTCATATCAATTTTAACTCTCGCTGAATGCTGGTGTTTTCTTTCTTTGTGATCTCGGCGCATAAGCCCGTGCATATGGTTTCGTGCTGGTATGACTTTATGTCTCGCATGTGGGATGAATTCTATTCTTACTTGTCGCCATCCACCCCATCCATCGCAATATCAGGGCGCGTTCTACAATGATGAGGGCGACGATGGCCCTGTCACGAGGAGACTCGCACCCCGTCAGGTATCCGCAGTTGGGCATTCTGCTGAGCAATTGCAGTCGATGGCATGTGCGTTTTAGTGTTTACTCCAACAAAAAAATTCACGCTGTGACCCTCTTTACTCACTCGCCTTGTCTTGATTCGTGTGCAGTACTCTGACGAGATTTCGGACAAACTATCGGCAATACTGGGCCAGCTGGACGTGCTCACCAACACAGTGGGCATTCTGGAGCGGCGTGTGAGCCTCACCGAGGACAAGGTGGCAGAGCTTCTATTTGACCCTCGCCGTGTGCGGCTGCAAGTGCGCCGACACGACGACCGCGATGAGCACGCCGACCGCGACGACGCCGACCACTACGCCCACCACGCGGCAGAGGGCAGCAGTGCGCACGCCGACACTGGATTTGCAAGCCACGATGTGGACTCGGCTGGCAAGGGCAAGGCAGGCGCAGGAGCCAGCCGCTGAGATCCACTCACGCACCGTGAAGCCGCCCAGTCGCCTGCCACATGCACCCGGGGTGTTGGGCAATGTATATTTATTGGCCGCCGCGGCTTTAAAGTCAACGCTCGTGCTTTGTCCCTTGTTTGTCGTCTCCGCCTCACCCGTCACGTACTCGATTCGTTGCTGTCGCTGTTTTTTCCATCCATTGCCTGCGTTTCGCATTATAAACATGACTTGTCTATGATTCTGAGAGAGGTAAAAAACCATGCTCGTGATGGAGCCGCCGCCCCGTGATATTTTATATGTACAGAATAGAGAAACTCGGATGGGCATCCGCACATTCGTGTATGCCTTCCATCGCTTGAGTAATAATTTGTGTGGTGCATCGTGGAGGTGGAATATACAGACAGTATGTGGTGCGATATGTGTGGATAATAAAGTGAAGTGAAGCATAGTGTGAACAACGCGCACGCACGCGCCAATGTATCCAGAGGGAGATTATCACGACATGTCTGCAAAGAGGGAAAAAGATAGAAGGGCAGGAGGCACATGTGTTAGGAACTGTCTTCCACAAAATGACTTCCCCGCACAGCCATCGCCGCGGGCCGCAATGCCTCAATCATCATTATCGCACATACAAGCCAAATGGACAACCCCACACACCGATGTCCCCATCGGAACAGACACAGATAATGTGGCGCAAAAAACAGTAAACAGCACGCGCTGTCAGCAGTACCCACAATTCCACGGCGACTCCCTCATTTGTCGGTTAATGTAATCTTCGTTGAACTTTGTGAAATTTTGGAATTGCTCTGCGCGGGGAAAATGACAACAAGTCATGCGTCAGATCTGCAAAACGCACCGAATTCCATTTCCAAAACAATGTCCAGGGAGGAGGGGGAGAGGAGGAAGGGGGG